>JAEIHY010000616.1:0-21180 GCA_018904565.1 Drosophila tsacasi
AAAAAAAAAAAAAAAAACAAAGCAAAAATGGGAAAATATGTAGGCAAGCATTTTCTGGTCAGCTCCAACTACAACCGGATTCAATTAGCAGAGCCAAGTGGCTAAAATATTGTAAAATTCGAAATCAATACTTAAATTGGATCAATTTCGGGAAGAATGGGTTTCTGGCTTTTTCGGTTAGTTGGCAAATTAAATAAAAATCGGTTTTCGGCCAGGCCGGGGAAATGTAAACAAAGTGAAAACGGTCAGCCCCGGTGAGGAGGTGAATCCTTTGGCCCTGTGCGGCTTTGTTCATTTGAGGAGAAAAAGTAATTAAAAGAGTAACTTGTCGGGATTAGTAAAAACATTTTAATTTAGTTGCAATGCATAACAAAAGGAGAACCGAGGGGGAGAGAGGGTTTGAGGCAATAGCAGCAAGTCAAACTGAAATGGGTCAATAAATCCGAGCTTAATTTTATTGCTCTGCACGCTCTCTGCTCTTTTTTCTGCTCCTTATACTCCTCTCGCTTTGAGAGGAAGAAATATAAATCGCAATGGTAAACAAATCAAAATAAATGAGTAACAAAAGCAAGTCCTGGCCGGGGCTATGCGAGCTCAGCTTGGCTCTTCCGCTCCTCGTCTCGGAGTTCCCCCAGATTTTCCCATTTCCCATTTGACTCCTCCTCCTCCTCCTCCGATGTGCTGACAACCTGACAAACTGACTCCGGGCTGGAGACGGCGACTCGAGACTCCAAGGGAGTCTGGCAATCTGCCGAGGAAACGCAGAGGGTCCGGAAAATGAAGGAGCGGCGAGCAGCAGCAAGAAAGAAATTATAGTGGCTGAGCAGGGATTGAGATACGTAAACGTACACGGATTCCGATTGGAATTGCGATTATACTCCCCCATCTGCACAGGGAACAAAATGTGACAAAGAAGATAATTTTGGAGAGTATTATTTAATATAATTTCCAAATAAAATTTACCTAGTTTGAGAGTAAAAAAGTCCTCTATAGAGAAGCAAATGTTTCAAACGCCTTTATAAAATGTATTCCCTATACCCAATAGTCGAAACTTTTCCCAGTGCACATCACCCTTTTACAACTGCAACATTATTGGGTCGGGTCCACAGCAAACATTGTGTACATTTTGGCTCATTTCAATAAGGGCACAAATTTTACTAGCCGGACATGTCAGAAAGCAGCCAAAAGCCGGGCAGAAGCAGTTGCTATTTTGATGGCAGCGACGGGTTAAAACATATAAATTCGCATTAGAAATGCACGAGTTGATTTGAGTTTCATTTTGGCTGTGAAACAGGCAAACAATGCCCATTGCACAGCGGCAACATCAAGGGGCAGGCAGCAGATGCAGCAGCAGGAGCAGCAGCAACATCAACAAAGTGCAGCGTAAGGTACTGGCAACAGCAACAACATTTAAGTTGCACGTTTCGCCGGTCTGTGCAACATTCATTTCCTTGTCTTGGTCGGGAAGGAATAAAGGGATGCCCCCTGTGCTGGTCCTTGTGCCTCAAAAATCCTTTGTCTTGGCAGGGCAACAACTCAGCCACCGTTGCCGCCTGCTGTTGCTGCAGCTACGTCTTTTTAAATGCGCGTAAACTACTTACAGGCGCTTCCGCCGACTTTTGAGCCAAAAAACAATTGCAGTTAAAAAAACAGTTAAAGAGAAAGGTTTATTATTAAATAGCGGAGAAGAAAATGGATTAACTATCATAATATTGACATTGTAAAGCATTAAATGTAGAAGTTCTTTGACTTTTAAAAAATTTGTAAGTAATTAATGCCAATTAAGAATTTGTAGTATTTCATTATATTAATGTTTAGTTTATTTTTTCCATATATTCTACGAAGGAGAAATAAATAATAAAAGTTATATAAAAACACGTAATAACTAAGTCATATTAATAATAAATCCAGAGCTATTACTCCGAAAGCTACTGTTCTTAGATACACATATACACTCCAGGAGGTCGAAGCACCATAATATATATTTCTTTGGCAGTGAACAAAAAAAATAAAATAAAAAACAAACTGCCGGCAAACATATTGCGAAAGTGCAAACAGCGAGCATAAGATGCGTTGAAAATCCTTTATCAGTGAAATTATTTGCGCAAGGACAACAGCAGTGGCGAAGGCAGAATGAAAACGAAATGAAAATGATTCCGACTCTGACTCGGACTTGGACTCCGACTCCGACTCCGAGCCCGGCCCTGACTGTGGCAACTGAACTGCTCCTGCTGAACCGAACAGAGTTGGCCAAAACAAAGCAAGCGATTCCCCAGATACGCTTCAGTCCCATTCCCATTCCCACTCCCCATTCCCATTCCCAATTCCATTCGCGGCGATTCTTGGCTCGAAACTCGCTTGCCAAATGTGTTGGAAAATTTCTTGCTGCGAGAGATGTAAAAAAATCTCCGTTGCCATTCCATCCCACCCCATTGAGGCCAAGAAGCGTGCTACACTTTTCTTTAATGGCAGTCTCGGCGCTTTTATGTCATAAAAATTGAGCAAAGCGAGAGGGTATAGTGAAGTGGTACCTCTATAAAATGGATAAATAGGAGTCAATACAGTGGAAGTGCGATAAAATGCAGTTATTGAAATTAATGCACAACTTCACTGATCCTAAATTTTGAGGAAATTCAAGGAATTGGATTATGAGTTCTCATTATTGAAGTTCCACTGTTTATCTATATAGAAGCAAGTGCTGGAAGGGGGTCCTTTTTATGACCAGCATTTTAGAGGCGTGGCTACCTCCTCACCTGATGCAGTTCAGACAATGCGCTGCATTATTTAAAGGAACCCAGCCAGAGATGGAGCCGAGGAGCCAGGGAACCGGAGCAGCCGTGCAAGCACGGACTTGAATCCGGCGGAGCTGCAGAGTCCGGGTCAGTACCAGGCAGCGGCGGAGGCAACGCGGCAGCGAAATGCAATTAAAGCGCCGCTCCGCATCTAGCAACCTTTCAAAAATCTACTTGCAAAGTTTTCGCATGCATTGGCAGACAACAAAAACAGCAATACACACAAAAAGAACAAAAAAAAGTCGGAGGAAATTCGAGCTTTTCACACAGAAAAAAATAATGGAATAAATCAATCATAAAAGTTAATCAATTTTAAAACAGGTGGTAAAAAGCCTTTTTTTGTTTGGAAATAAATTGTTTTGCAGAAAATGATTATTTCCCGTTACTCTAAATTAGTAACTTTTATAACAGTAGAGGAAAAAAATTATTAAATTGAAGTATTTACACTGATGATGAAGAAATCTTGTCCATAATTAGGATTATATAGAATCAACAATTAAAAAGCTCTCTGAGCTCTTTAAGTTCTTATGTACAGTCGAATTTTTACATAGAAATGAGTATATGGAATTGTATCTTATTAATTATAATTATTTATTAATTATTTTAGCTTATTAGGTAAAATTACTTGATTGGCCACAAAAAAGTATATATAAAAACCTTGCAATTCGAAAATTTTGTTGTTGAATTTTAATATTTTTCTCCCTTTACAAACATCCAATAAACCGAAGTGTATACAACTGGCAGACAAGTCCTAAAAATACTAAAAATACTTAATTTAGCTGAAAATGTCGTTGGCTTTTGTTTTGTTTTTTTCCGAGAACGCGCAGCAAGTTTACAGTTCCCGCCCCAAGATCGTATCTGGCAGTCTCTACGGAGTGTGGATCCGTACCCGCGCCTTCGCCAGCAGCCGAGCTCGTCTCAGCGATTCCGGCAGGCTGTTGTACGTGCCCCGTCAAGTCCGGAGTAGGAGGTGTGTGTGTGTGAGACGGCTAAGTGCAGCTAAGACAGTATATACATATATCCTTATGGCCAAGGCGGTGGATATCCTTAGACGTGTGTGCCGCTGTGCGAGCATTAGAAACGCTTATGACAAACGGATATTAAGTTCAGCAGTCACGTAGCCCAGGTAAAATTCTTTTACGATAATTTTTGCTAAAAAAGGCAGGGCAAAACAAAAGGAAACTCAGCACCGAAACAGGAGCAGCATCCCTGCAGGAGCAGATCAGAGTGCAAAATGCAAGTCGTGTTCTTTGCTGAATAAAGGGAAATAAAACATTTTCGGCAGCCGGAAACTTGAATCAGTCAAGTAGAGAGATTCATTACGCACTTTAAGGCTGCTGTCGGGAAATTCAGAGCAGAATATTAAAGTTTCGACTAAGGAAAGGGGGGAGCAACATGCAGATTGGCCGAAGCTACAAACCACGAACAGGGAAAACCGCACGGCAAAGGGAGATGAATACCAGTTTCGGCTATTTAAGTCAAAAATACTTAATTGCACTTACACATTCCATCCAGGATACAGTTTTATTCTTAAAATAAAAGTTAAATCTTAAATCTCAAAGCCCGCCTCTTAATTTGGGCAAAGATAAAGGTAAATGTTACAGAAACTAAAGCCAAACTAATGCCTTACTTAAAAATGTAGAAAACACACTCTGTAGGTGCTTCAACAATTTGCAGTTTTGAAAATCTGATCAATTAAGGGGGCAGGGCAAAGTTAGTTTAGTTCGATTTACCCGATTTAATTCTAAGCACAATTTATCGGGACAGGAGTTAAATGCTCTCCGAGTGTTACGTATACGCCACGTTGGCTAACTTTTTCCCCACATTCGTGTTCATTTGCAATTTGTGGCGCAGCAACAACAATTAAAGGAGTTTCTAAACGTAGCACATTCCCTGGCCTCCTCGGGGCTTTCCTCCTCGCCCCCTCACAGCTCCTCCTCACATGCAGTTAACAATTAAGTTAACAGTTTTGCCGAGTGTGTGTCTGAGTGCTGGATTTTGTCTGTGCCACGTAAGGCGAAGTTTCACACCTTGTTGGACATGGAACTTCAGCCATGCCGCCACCCATTCCACAGCTTAATAAATTCTTACAACAAATAAATATTATTTAATTAATTTCACAGCTTTGGCCAAAATACAGCAGACAAGTTTTGCAACTGCAACTGCAATGGTAGTTTGAGAGTTTTGCAACAGCATTTTGTTGTTCGGTTTTTGCACTGTTTTGCGGTTAGAGCGCTCCTCCCCACCTCTCCCATGCGTTTGGGGTTTTTGGTTTCGGTCGGGCTTTTCAGCCATGAAGGTGGTGGAGTCGCCAGCTCGCCAGTTCCCTGGTTGCCCAGTTTCCCGTTCCCCAGTTCCCCAGTTCCCCAGTTCTCATCCAAATCCCTGTCAGTCGACGCGGTCCATCCATATGGGGGCATGTGTGTGTGTGCGGTCTCTGGTCTCGTTGCCGGCTAACTTTATTACGATTATTTCGGTGTTTGTTCGGGCCTTGTTAATACGCTCATTGCAGTCCTTTTTGCCCTGGCTTATTAAACGAGCGCTGATGGTGGCTTTTTAAAGTTTCGCAACCACTTTGGCCATCGCTGCCCCGCAAATTGCCTGCAATTAGATGCCTTTAATAAAAAGAAACCAGAGCAGAGCTAAGCACAAAAATGTTGTTGCTCTGTGTTCTGTGTGCCGTTCTGGAATTGCCAGCAATTATTTAATGGTCCTCTAATAGCCAACATCCGAACGGGGCCATAACAACGGAACAACAACAAGCGGACAAGCCGACGTTAACTTAACATTATGGCCAAAGGGAAGTGGGTGGAGTCGGATGTAAGGACGAACGGGAGATGCCCTACAAAGGGTGGAGGAGGAAGAGGTTTAAGTTACTCACCAAACTTTGTGAAATATGGCCACGAATACTGTGATTTTTTCTGCGATATTTTTATATACGATATAAATATATATTTTTGATTGAGAATTTTATTTGCTTGATTTAAGAAATATTTCTGAAGAACTTTTATGCATTTTAAACTTTTTCTTAAACAGAATATAAAACTCACCTTTCACTAAAGAGATGAAACATATTTCCGCACGCATATTTTTTTTATGGAATTCCCTTTTATGACTGAGTTATTATAGGCAGTCGTTTCTTTTATTTTTAAGTATTTTACTGGCGCCAGCACCATTCCAATTTATACTTTTCCCCTGTATATTCCTTCCCCCCATATATACTTTAGTTTCCGCCAGGATGATTTCCTTTCTCAATGACTTGGCTTGAGAGTATTAGGGCTTTCTGATGCTCTTCGGATATCAAAGTACAAATGAAAAGCACACAAATTATTGCAGAACACCCCCAGCTCGTAGGCACTCCCACTTCGCATCCTGATGGCCTCCCACTTCCTGTTGCCTGCTCTCTAATTGCCAAGTGCCATAAAAATGCGTTTGTTGTTTGTCTCCGCCTCGGCTTCTCCTTGACAGAAGAAGGACCTCTCTTCCCAGTCCTCAGCCGATACGCTTTGTGTGCTTTATGTGGCTGCCGCTTGTGGTGGCTCGTTGTTGCCCCCGAAAACAAAACAAACATTTGTTTATATTTTTTAATTTCTTTGGGGGCAGCAATAACGCGTGGCAAATACATAAATTCGCGTCAATTAATAAGGAATTGTGGAGCGTAGCGATGCGAAACAAAATGGCAAAGGCCCGCCCCAGATTATTACACGTATGGGTCAGGGGATGGGAATGTGAATGGGAGGTCCTGGAATCGGTCTGCGTACTTCCACTTAATTGCACACTAAAGAGCGACACTGGCGCAGGACCAAGGGAAGGCGACCGGGAGCAGACCGGGCTAAATTACGATGCATTTAATTGCTCGGATTTGGTGCACAGATTTATGTCCGCGCCACTAAGTGGCCTGCTTAAGGCTTAAATGGCCCCGACGACGTGAGCGAGCCAAGGACGTCGGAACGCCGCAACGCCACGGCGTACGCCAGGATACGTACGGGGGACGCAAGGACGCAGCGCCGCACGCGGCGAAAGTGAAATCGCAGGCAGGATATGAGACATGTGCCCCATGCCAGGCACCTGTCTACGTGCTCGGGTTTTGGCCTGGCCAGAAGCAGCCGCTCTTAACCCATTGTGATGGCAGGGGGACAACAACAGGGAATGTTTTTTCAAGTGAACTATCATTAATTTTATACATTTGACAAAGAAAATAGTTTTTTAGATAAGAAATTAAGAATTATAACAATGAAATAATGTTATGCTTGCTGCTCAAGCTTAATTCTGCACTAAAAAACTTTGCTTATAACATAGAGAAAATATATTTACCCAAAATAAGTCGAATATTTGGGCTTTGTCAAGTTCTTATTTAACTTTCGCAAATAGCAAGGCAGAGAAAGGACTAGAAAATTAAATTACTCGAGAGCGAATACATCAAGTGCAACCGTTTCGAATCCATAAAACTTTAAAACTCCCAGCCAACTTTGCCGGGAAGGCAGCGGGTTAATTGGAACGGCAGAGGGCAATTCCCATATGAGATCTGAGTGTGTTCTGGGTGGATTCTGGCTGGGTTTTCTGGCTGGGGTTTCTGGCTCTGTGGAGCCAAGTGTCGCGCGCGTTGGCGTTCTAATTGGAGGTCGGCGAGCCAAGAGCATAATTTTAATTTAATCTTTTTCCTCCCGGTAGCGGCCACGCCGGGTCGCAATGGGGGCTCAGGAAATCAGTTTAGGAATGTAAATTGATTTTGCGGTAATATGCAATTTAGTGCCCAGACACAGAGACGGGTACAAGGGGGTTGTGGGATTGTGCAATGGCCAATGGTGCGTATGCTCAATATTGCGCCCCGGACGGGTCAGCAAAGTTGTAAGCTATTAGGGTGCCGGACTCTCGCTCTCTCTCCGCAATTTAAGATATGGCGGAACATAAAAAATGAAACTATACCGAGAATTCCTGGGCTGGCCGTAAAAACTTGCCGAAAATAAACAGAAATTACCAGGGACGGCCGCAAGTAAATAAAAATGTTCAAGCAGAAAAGCTGCTCAAAAGAAACCGAAAGGAAGGACCAGGACCCAGTGGGTGCCTCTGCTGGTGCCTGTGCCTGTGCGAGTCCTTGTCGCATTACGCATGAGGAATTTTCGCTTTTTAAATTCTTTAAGTAATGCAAATTAAATTTAAATAGCAAATAGGCGAGAGGCAAACACAACACCGAGCTGTGGAAAGCCAAGGAACAGGACACTCCAGCTCGGGTCCAGCTTGCCTTGGCATGAAACAAATTTCAAAGACAAATAAGCGCCGAAAACAGCAGCAATTAATTTGCTCCCTCCGTGTGAGGGTCTCCCACGATTCTCTGTCTGTTTGTCTGTGTGTGCGGATCCCTAGGAATATCCTGGGCTTGGACTAGGACCTGGACTCTCGGCCAGACAATTGCCGGGGCATTGCGTGGAAACTTTCTTTTTGGCTCCAACTTTTCGGCACAGTTAGCAAACCGCACGGCCAACTGTGAACTGTGAAGCGGAGCAGCAGCAGCATCAGCAGCAACATCGCCCAGCAGCTCGGCGGCACCAACAGGCGACAGCCACAACAGCAACTAGCAACTTAAGCCCAACAACTTCAAGTTGTTTCGTGAGCAAACAAACGCACCCACACGGCAACAACAAGGAGCCCCAGGAAGGACCAAAGGGACCTGCAGAACAGAACAGGAACTGCCAACTGGAATCGGAGACGGAGTCAGAGTCGCACGCAAGACAGCGGAATCGGCCGAGATGCGATGCGGGAACGTAGGAGGAGGGAGGCCACGAGACACTTCACACATTTAAGCCAGTTTTGTACTAAGAAAAAATGTATAAATTTGAATGCCTAAAAAAATATATTTATAAATATTTATAGTTAGAAAATTCGTGGGACTTCTTAAAAAAATATGTTCGTAAAGTATTTAATAATTTTAGCTTGTAAACTCTAAGGCTGCAGACTTAATATAGAGTCTTCTTATAATTTTATCTGTAATTTTTCTGTATTTGTTATATGTTAAAAGTGTTATTTATAAGTTTTTTCCTTTAACGAATAAAATGCTTTCTACCTATATTTAATTATAAGTCAAAAGAAACATTTATATTCCTTCTTCTCACTGCGGATTTGATTGGAAGTATACCCAAATCTTAATAGATTTTAAAAATAGAATAAGCGAAAATTGTTTCTCTCTGTGCTCCTTCGTCCTGCAGACAACGTTTCCTTGGAGTTCCTTGTGCATGCGGTTTAAATTCAAATTTGTTGGCAACAAACAGACAATTAATTTCGCATATACCATAGATGTGCTGAAGGCGCTTTTTGTTTTGTCCTGCCACCAGGCTTCGGCTCCTTGTCGCCGTTCCCCTCGGTTTCTCGTCTCGTTTACCGTTCGGAGTCCCTCCTACCTCATCCACCCACTTCTGCTCCTGCTCCTTGTGGTCCTTGTCGCTGTCTATGGCCCGCAGGCATAATGGGCAACTAAGTGCCGGCACAGGCACAGACAACGCGGTTTCCCAGCACCTCCCTCTGCATATGTGCGGCGTCTCAAGGTTTTAGCCTACGACCACGCCTACTTTTATTAGCTCCATTTTTAGCTGGCTGCCACTCCCACGACCTCCTCACTCATGCTGTGTGTTTGCATTTGAATTTTAAATGTTATTACTTCTTTTAAATTGATCAGCAACAGCATCAGCATCAGCTTCAGCTTCGGCGGAGGAAGAGGGGAAATGAGGGGGAGGTCTGTAAAGTCCTGCTAATTTATTCATGGCAAATAATTGTTTGTTAAAAGGGCGCAAAAATGTAGCCAAGTAAATGGATGCTAATCTGCATATGCTGGAAATTGAAATTTGGCGAGGGGAAAAGAAGAAAAACTGTACAAATTAAGCCGAGGCGTAAAGTTGTCTTTATCTTTTGTAGGAAATTTCTTAGGACTTCCTTAACTTATCTGAGAGGGTTTCCTCTTGGATTTTTCAATAATTTAGAGGTTACACCTTACCATTAACGAATCTATTATTCAATATAAATACCTATGAAACTAGTTTTTCTCTGTGTTTCCGAAAACCAATTATCCATGTTCCAGATTAATCTCATTTGTTTACAGTAACTTGGGGTTCCAGGACGCCTGTTAGCTCTTGGAGGACACTCGGCGGGATAGTTGTTACCAAGTACATAACTTAAAGCTAAATGCAGCTCCTGGCTGCTTTGTCCGCGTTAAATTCCAGGACAAACAGACCCAAGGACATGTCAAGCGCAGCGGCGGCACACACAGTAAACACAGGCAAACAAAACACACACGCGGGCAGGTCGCAGGTTCGCAGCCTCCTCGCTTGGGGATGGAGGTGTTGGAGTCATAGACAATGATTAAATGATGCCCATCATTCATATGCAGGACATGGAAGGCTGCGGCAGGGAGACTGCTGCTGCGGGTCCTGTAATGTAGTGCCATAATCCTTGGCGCAATTTCTGCGGAGCAATATGTCGTAATATCCGGCGCTGGCTGCCTGTTTTTATTTGCCACGCACACGAAGGCAAGCCCAGCCTACGCCAGGACATATGAGCTAACTGACAGCAATTCTCCTGACCAAGTTTTTCCCTCCCCGCCGCCAGAGTTGAAAGTACTAAGCGTGGCTATGATTTAGCGCTTTATTATTTGTCGGCTCCCTTTTCCCGCCCCCAAAAACCGAGGAAAGAAAACCATTTCAACAACCTGGCCAACTCGCTTAGACGTGACCGAGCGGCAGCCGCTTTGTAGCCACTTCATCAATTATTCTTAAGCATAAAATATTTGTCACTTTTACTAAATTTATTGTGACAAGGCTCCGGCACACCTATCACAACCACGCACTCACACACACGGCGGCGAAGGGACACTTTATAAGGAGCTCTGCATATGAATCACGTGCGTAATGGCACAAGGATCCAGCGGAAAGGAAGGGGACTTGCCTGCGATTGCTTTACCTGGCTGAGGCTGCTTTGCCTCAAGTGGACAACATTTTGTTTTGTTTACTCTGCCGGAAGGGAAAGTATTTGCGTTGGCTGAAGAGCTTGTTGGCCCCGAAATGGAAAGGATAGCCGAATTGTAGCCAAGAAATTGGGGATTTGGAAACATGAAGGAGGGAATCTTTAGGTAGGTTCCGGTTAAGATTTTTGTGTATATCATAAGCCTTGAATATAACATATTTACATATTTCTTATAAATGTACATATGTCTATAATGAAGAATAATATTTATTTATAGTGTAGTTAAAAAAAAACGTCTTAGAATGCAGATTTCTTAGCTTATTCCTTAACCAAAAAAACCCCTTACTTTTTTAGAGTACCTGAACTTCGTTATGCTGGCCAGACTCCTTCCCTCAAGTTGTATTTTCATTTGCAGGTTTGTTTTGCTGGCACTTCCGCCACGTTTTGTATGTCATATATTTTAACGTCCTGCGTATTTGCCTTTATTTATGCCCTGGCCAAAAAGCAGGGCGGAGGTTTTTCGCTCGCCTGAAGGACTCGCGGCCCACGTGGCGTATGTGCGATTTGAGTGCTGCCACAACTCGAAGCGCATTGAATCGAAAGCCGAGTCCTGCAGAAGGAGCAGGCGGAGCAGGGCGAGGACGGAAGTCAAGTGTCAAGTGTCGCGGAAGCTCTCTGGCACTTCATCAACTTTGGAGCAAACGGAGCCACAAATCAGATAAGCGAGCACGCGATTAAAATTTTTGCGGGTCTCCGAACAGGACGAGCGAGAGAGTTCACGTCCCCGGCATCCTTTGTGGCCAAATCAAAGTGACTTTCACTTGAAGTTGCCGCCGCCGTCGCCGACATAACTTTTTGTAATTTTCGTCATATTCAAAGGGCGACCGACGGGCGGGGGTCAAAGGCAGCAACCGGGGGAGAAACCCATTTAATCCCCGCGTGCTCCAAATGGGCGCAAAGTAAACTGTTGACATTTCAGCCTCGGCAACATGACACCGAATGGGGGTGGTGGGGCGGTAAAGGCTGCGAAAACGGGTCGTGTTGCCTGCGCTGCAAAACATGCACGTACTGCTGTCCCAACTGCAACTGGAAGTGGATGTGCCTCTGAAGGAGAGGAAGAATCTGCTGTTACTCTGCCTCTGACTCTTTACCCCCTCCGCCAAACGTGTTTGCTAAACACCTACAAAAATGCCGCAGGTGGCTATAAAATCCTCCTCCCTCTCTAGGGGGAGCAGCTTCACAAATATTTTTGAGCCTTGTGGAAAGCGAGCAACTAAATGAGAATCACAATAAAACTACGTGGCACTGCGAGAAAATTGGATTACTAAATGAGGTTAAGAATTCTCTAAGAAAGGTGATAATATATATTCTCAGCCCATACTTAAAAAAACATTAAAACTGATTGGTTTATTACATTTTTAATAGTTTTCTTGTATTATTTCTTGATTTTCTTTGGTTATTAATTTTCCCATGTTTTAATCTTAGTTATTTTTTTTAACAATCCCTAGTTTATTCGCTGTGCAAAAGCTGAACGATGGATCGACTCCCGTCTGTGACTTTCCTAATGCAGTGCAGGGTAGGTGGCTTTAGGGGGCTGGTTCCGGTTGATACATGCCCGCAATCAGGTGCCAACATGCAGGTGTTTTCGAATCGCCTCCCTGCAGCCGCTGATTTGGATGCGGATTTTGTTCTTTTTCGTGTCTTTGCAGGTTGTTGCTATTGTAAAAATGATAACCATACACACACAGAGTCGGAAAAACTAGTTAAATAGGTAAATATGAGACAAGTGACTGGAAATGGTACAAATATTGAGCAGGAAAACTGAGAAAGTTCAAGCAAAAGTTGCTGTGGAATTGTGACGTGCAGTACTTAGGATTTATTTATTAACTAGAAAGAAAGGAATAATTCGGACAGGAAGTGGAACAAATATTGTACAGAAAAGAGAGGAAGAGAGAGAAATTTCCAAAAAGGTGAAGTAAAACGTAGAACAATGACGGGTTTCTAGACATTATGTGGGATTGTTTTATTAATTAGAAAGAAATCTGTTCAAACTAAACTCCAATGAGGCTTATTCCATAAAAACTTATTAAAAATATGAAAAAAAGAAAATATATTCGAAATAACATCGTTTTAACCTAATAAAACCCCTCTGTGAGACTTTATTACCGAGAACTGCAAAGCCAAGAAATCGATATCCCTCAATCGTCTTCGGCATATTTCCACCTACAGTTGCCAATAGTTGACATTCAGCTGTCTCTGATTGAGGCACAATGGGGACATTGCAAGAAATTGATTTGATTTGAAATGGAATGGAATGCCGCTTACAAGAGCACTTCCCCCGGTCGCCTGTCCAGCTTTCAAGCCATTTTTCAAAACCAACTTCTATTGACTGAATCTGACGACGTTAAGTCGAGCTTTGTGGCTGTCTATTTTAGATGCTTTTCCATACTCCTTCTTTCTGTTTTTTTTTATCTCCTTTGCCGATTTCGGTTAAGGCTTCTGTTGCATATTTCTGCAAATGAAAATTCATTTTCTTCGTTGTCTTTTGCCATTCACTTCTTTATCCCCGGCTCGGCCTGCCTCCCACTTGTTTTCATAACTTTTGCGCTTGTTCGCACGCACGCAGGAGAAAAAAACCGAGGCGAATCCCTAACTCCAATTCCGGCTCTTGTGGTTGTGACTGTGCGTGAGTGAGTGTGTGAGTGGCAAATCCGCATCCGCTTCTGAATCCGCATCCGCCGTCAACCAAGCTCATGGGTTTTTATGCCGGGAACTAGTTGCATTTTTAAAAGCGAGCAGCAGTACCTATCTTTCTTTTTTTTCGGCGGGGAATCCCCTGAAAAAAAAGGGGACCCTTGCTGCCTGACTGCTGCCTTAATATTTACTGATGCCAAGCCCCCATTCCGGGCCTTTTGCGCCCTCCGGAGTGCGCTGTCAAGTGCACTTGTCGGCGTCATGGCTATTTTCGCTGGCAAAAACCAAAAATAAAAAGAAGAAACCCAACAAAATAAGTGGAAACGAGGAGAGCCCCCGAAACGAACCTCCCCCAAAATGTTGACTGAGCCGATTCACTAAATATTTACCTTGCAGCTGCGTCAGATTAACTTTTATTTGCTCCGAACGCTCCCGGAATTTCAATATTAGTTGCAAAAATATACAATACGTATATAGGGCAACAGTTTATAATACCACAAAGGCGGGGGGAGGTGGGCTGCTGCCGGCTCTGCCCTGCCTCTGCTCACGTAACATTTCAAAGTGTAGTTAATTGATTTTTCAGCACAATGCCAAGCGCAGAAGCGGGTAAAAATGTGCCACCCAAAGCCCAGGCCAGAAAAATCACTAGCTGACAAAACATAGACCATGTTACAGAGAAATTTGTTTATAAAAGCCTTACTTTTAGTTGGATTTATTGATTATTTCACAAAAATTATAATTTTCTTTGATTTAAAAGCATTCTAACTTAGAATTTCAAAGTGATGATTGCTAACAAAGGAAATTCACTTTCTAGTTTAATAATTATTGAACTTTAAAGTAAACTTAGGAAGTTAGTCAAAAATTCTTTGCCAGACTTGAGTTTATTACATTAAAAGTATTTCCAATACATTAACCATCAATTTTCCTATGTTAGCCAGTGTCTGGCTGCGACCTGGGAATCCATGGGCGAACGCCGCTTTGTATGCAACACAAAAATTGCTGCACTTGTTTGCTCGCTTTTTACATAAATGCCATAAATTGCGTGTTGTTGTCAGTTGATTTTTCGGCAAGAGGTTGCACATTGCCGCAGTGCGAAAAGTGTCGCAGCGGCAAAGGAGTTGCTGCCAGCCACGCCTCCACCGAACAGCCGCCTCCAGCTGGGCGCGATAAATAAACAAAAAATGTTGTTTGCTCCTGCGAATATGAATAAATATTGGTCGCAGCTGCAGTTTGCAGCATGTGCCAGCAAAAATGAAAGTGTCAACATTTAGGCCGTCCCGGGGCCAGCTAACTGATTGCTTGACTGACTGGCTGAGTGACTGAGTGACTGCCTGACTGACGGATGTCGTTGCCAACAGAAGTTGCCAATAAAAAAAGGAAAAACTGTAAATGGCACAGAACTTGTAGTCATCATCAAAAAATTCGACTTTTTTTTTTTGGCAAATTGTTAAAACGAAATGCTAGTGAGTTGTTCGTTTGAGTGGCAGTTCCTTGGATTGAATGCAATTGAAGTCGAGTGACAGTTTCCCAATACAGTTTCCAGACGAAAGTTTCACATCCGGGTAATAATTAGATGCACAGGGAATAATATTTACCTTATAATATTCATTACTTTTAATAAATACTAAAAATATAACATATGCTCAGGTAAGATAGAATTTATAATTAATTAATTTTCCCAAAGATATTAATGTACGGCTTTATTCACACCTTAAATATTTTCCCCTAGTGAACTTTCCTGAGCAGCCAACAGATAAATTCTCAAATTGCAGCAATTCAACCTGAGTGACAGTTTCCTAATTCTAATTATCAGATAACAAGCCAGCCTCCTGGCTAATGACAACTGCAGAATTACCCTTGAAGAATTATTATCAATCGATGGCAGACGTAATTCGGTAATTTCAACTTTTGATTGGCAAATTAAACGACAAAAAACTATTTGCACCTACAACTTTTGCACTCTGCGGAAAGTTTGTCGTTGGCCGGGCCAACTGGCTGCTTGCTGCTGCTGTCTGGCCTGGTCAACAATTTTCTCACAATAATACCTTGGGTCGCTTCCTGTGACCCCGACACGTACAGTGGCACTGTGGGTAGGTACATTGTACAGTGGGGTGTGCAGCATGTACACGGCCAATCAAAAGGAAAAATAAACCGCAGGAGAGGGGAAAACAGGGGAAACCGAAACAGGGGAGCCGAAGAAGAGCAGAAAGAAATACAAGTAATATGCAAGCATTTTATACACTTCGACGACTGCCAGCCGTTGGCCAGGCCATGGGTTTTATAATTTCAACTACAAAAGCCAGGCAGGAGGGAGGACCACACTGGGAAAAATTCATGAAAAAAATAATACTCAAAATACATGATGTATGTATTAAGGAATTATATTTAAAATGTGAAACACAACTAAAAGAAATTATTATTCTTGGCAAGAAAATGCTTTAAGACTTATAATTATATAATTTGTAATTTCCTAAAATTAATATATATAATTCACCTTTGAATATACATTTTTAAATTGCTAATTTAACCTGAAGATAAAAGGCAACAAAATGTTACAAAACATTATTTAATTAAACTAAGAAATGGAAGCAACTATATTTTAAATCATAGACTAATTTGTTTTCAATAAAATAGGTCTCTAAGAAAACAAATTTCCATATTTTTATAATTTTTGTTTTCCTTAATTTTAAACTTGGTTTTCTGTACGCTTTATTTCCGTGCAAAAGCACCGCTGGCCAGGGGCTCTTGGCCGTATCGAGATGAGCATGTTCAGCTACTCACGTGCCACATGCTTTGATTTGTTTCGTTACGTTTCATTACAACAATCATGCCTGCTCTCTCTAACCCCGTATGCCGTTCTCCTTCTTTTTTATCAGCCCCCCTGTCTCCCTTTCGGTTGGAGTGGCATTTCGTGTTTGGCATCGAGGAAAACACACAGAGATACATCGGATACGTTGCGGTTTCGATTTGCTGTGGCCAAAGATTCTCAAGAGGGCTGCTAGAAAATTTCATTTTGTTTAAAACCCCAAAACAAAAGGCAACTTTTGCATGCCAGCAGCAGCCCAAGGACCAGACCGGACTCCAAGACCCAGTACAGCGTCAACAATGGCCAAAGATTGTCCGTTGGTAATCAGAAAATTGCAACAGACCATTGACCATTGGCCATGGACAGCATGCATCATGCACTTTTATTATGATGCCAAATATTTTGTTACCCTTAGTCAGCCAGGAAGCTGCTTGGCATGATGAATTTGCCCCCCACCCCCCACTACCACCTTCCTTGCACTGTGAGAAATCGACAGTGACAGTCGATATTTCAACTGGCAGTCTGCTCCTTAATGGCAGTTCATTTGTCTTCTCTCTGCGAAACTTTGTGGCTTCGCCCGCACACACACAGCCTGGAATTTAATTTATTTTGCAACTAAATCGATTGCAGGCAACACAAAAATAGACATTCATACAGAAATAGCAGCAGAAACAGGAAGAGCAGCACTAACAATTGCTTTAAATAGCCCGAAACAGCAAAACTTTTCCTGGGCCATGGCTTGGCTAATTTCTTATTTAAGTTTTCGAGCAATCAACAAATTTGTTTTGCCAGCAAAACTTCTGTGAAAGTGTTCAAAGTCAAAGTTTATTATTTGATTTTATTTATTGGTAATTAAGGATATGGTGTACTTTATAGAAATTCATCAAAGAGAACAAAGTCTTTATTTTAGAGGAATTAAAACCCAGGGGGTAATTGCAGGGGAACTATCTTTCACTTAAAAATTATACTTACCTTTGACTAAATGCTAATTTCTGCAGAGCAGAGCTTAAGTTCCATTTTTCTCATTAATTAAAAGTCCTTTGGAATTGGCTGGATAGTTTAAAAAGATTTTACCTTTCTAGCTTCTCCTTTTTCTACCCACATTCCTTTCGGCCTTTTTGGCTGCCTTAAAGTTGACTGAACGAGAATGTTTAGGTGTCTTTTTCCCATTGTTTTTGGCCAAGATTCGATGCGATTTTTTCAAATGCCAACTTGAAAGTGAATGTTCCGAGACTCACACAAACACACACCAAATACCACACTATACCTAGGCTTTGCCATTCTGTTTGTTGCTTAGCTGTCTTTCCCCTGACTTTCTTTTTCTTCTCCGCTTGTATTTGCCATTCTTGTTGTAATGCAAAAAGCGCATCAGACATTTGTATGCATTAGCTGGCAAAACGAACATTTTATGGGTGCTCAAGGGGGGCTAGCGGGGCAGAAAACCCCCTGGAAAAGCGAGCCAGAGGAGCTGGGAAATGGCTTTAGCACAAATATGCATGTCGGCACATTCTTGCATAGAATTGCACTTAAATGCAGAAAATGGCATACAGCATAAGCGACGGGGTGAAGGGTTACATGGCCAGTGGAAAGCCCAGGGAAAACCAAGAAAGAGCGGACGCCAGAGCGGGGGAGAAGGAGAACTTGTTGGGCACTTATAGGGGCCGTCCCCGAGTACGTCATGAAAATCAGGAAACAGGATATATTAAGTTTGAGGAATGGCCGAACCCTGGACACACTAACACTAACACCCAATGCAGGCTACTGCTGCTGCTGTTGTCGCAACAATAAAACAGCCGCAGCAGCTACTGCGGATGAAGAGGCACAGCCGCAGAAGCAGCAGCAACTGTGCAGCAGCAGAGCCAGAGCCGTAAAACTGGCCCCTCTGGCCCCGCCTCCGCCCCCAACAGCCTGCGACACTTTTTATTGCCACACATAAAACAGCAGCAACAGCTACAGTGGCAACATATCGCAAAAGTGCTGCCAATTGCTCCATTTTCCAGACAGATTCCGAAATGAACTTGGGCGGAGAAATACTTAGAAAACTCCAGAGGTTTGAGACCGCTTGCATAAGAGGTTGGAAGTATGCAAGGATTTAATCCAGTATGGAAATTGTGACATTGCATACCTTTAGAAGGGATTTGTAAAGTAATATGTAATTACAGATACATTTAATTTATTTTGAGAGTATAAATGGGGCTGCGGAGTTGAACTAAAATTTAAAACTTAGAAATACTTCAACTTTGAATTAAATAATTTTGTATCATACTTTTAGACACTTTTTCCAAGTAATTTAAATTTCCAGCAATTTCAGTGGAACTATGATGAATGAAAGGCTTATAATATATGAGCTGTTGCTCATTGCGGTGTCCTTTTCAGTATAATTTCCTTATTTTTCTAGCTTCTTTCTAGGTCAACACTTAAAAGCAACACCAGCCGGAAAAGTTTGTGCGGCGCTCTCTTTTTTCAATTGCCTGCCACAATTTCTATTAGTGTAAATATGCAAAGTACATGAAGACATGAGGCTCAACTTCCGCTGAGCATGGCAATATAAAATGCAAAATGTAACAATGTTGCTTCTGTTGCCACTGCTGCTACCACTGCTGCTGATGTCGATGTTGCTGCCTCCGCTATTGGCATTCGGAATTACAATTGCTGGCCATATTTAAAAATCTCATTTGAAATCGCTTCGTTTCAGGCAACAGAAGCAGTGGCAGCAAAAACGCTTTTCCCATTCACACTTCATTTGAGCGGGAGAGCGGGAAAAGCATGGGAAATTTAAGGCAGGCGCCATTAAATGAATGGAGAGACGTTTGAAAACAGAGAAGAAACATTAGTGAAGCAAATTGCAATGAGCAGAAAAGCAAAGTGAAAATTCTACTGAATGAACCGGACCGGACCGATGCCAAGCGAAATAAAAGGGGCTTGGAGGGATTGCAGAAATGCTAATGACTTAATATCCTCTACCCAGGAGATATTCCTTTGAAACGTGTTAATTGCAAATGTTGCCGTACCCCAGAGCCTCCTCCAAACTAAAGCAAAATAATTTTATGATTTGCTCAATTAAATGCTGCTCTCGGCCCTTTATCAGGCCAATTTGATGTTGTGTTGCAATTTATTAGGCAAACAGCTTTTGTATTTTGTAAGTTAACAAGACTATTCAGACATTTATAATAAGTTAAAGTTGAAGGATATGGTTAAAGGATTGATTAATTAATTTTATTGCTTTATTAGCTTTACATTTGCTTTAACTCATATCCCATGAGGGATTTCAATAAATTGAGATACGAATTGTAATATATTTTGATAGGGCTTTAAAGGTTCTCCCATTAAACTTTAAGATCAATGAATTGCGATGTGAGTATACAATAACAGATACCAATTGATTTAATGGAAAGAATAAAATATAATATTTCCCCCACCCTGACAAACCATTCCAGAAATATTACAATTTCCATTCATATTAAAAGTGAAACAGTATTCTATTTTCAGCACTCACCAGCGGACTCTCGTCCGGGCCGCACTTTCCGCTTATCAAAGACAAATATGAAATATTAATAATCCGGCGAGTTCGGGCCACGGTCATGACTCAAAAGCTCAAAGTTGGCCCAGTGGCGTTGGCGTTGGGGCATTAAAAATGCAAATTTCACCGTCGAGCGGCCAGACTCTATCACTTTAATGCCTTTCACTGCGATTTGGCCCGTCTGGCGACCCGGTCTCCTTTTATTTTTTCATTCCTCCCGGTGAATGCAACACGTGCGCCATAAATCATCTCGGGAGGCGTCGGTCGCCGGTCCCACTGCGACCACGATGGCCTCCACTCCCGGCTGGCGGACGGAATATGGTGGGCTTTCGGTGGGCGGGTGGCTCTGGTAGGTGGGATCACTAAGCGCCCGTGGCGAGCCAATTTCAAAAATCAAATCAAAAATAGTTTGCAAAGTTCCAAGTGCTTTAACTCGCGGCAAACAATGCAACAAATTGCAGCCGGCGAAGGAGGAACTTTGTAATTGTCTAGCGCTGGAGACACGTGGGCGGCATGTCACCTTTATGAGGCTCCGCTAGCTTCTCCCTTTGTCTCCGTTCCCTCTGGGCCATAATAGACAGCCTCAAGTCTAAAGAATGGCTCGTGAAATTCCCGATGCGTTGGCATAACTGGAGTGGCGGTCGCGAGAAGTAGGGACTGTTGGTCTTGAAAATATATGAGCTTGGAAAATAATGGGGACATAAGGCGATCATGTAACACAGGCTATTAGGGCAGCCATTCAAAAGGTTGTAGAGGTTGAATGAAAACTTTGTTTTCGTTTATATATAACATCCTTTAAAGAATCTAAACAGCTTGTGGAATATTCTTAGCAAAACTAGATACTATTTTAAAGACAATATTAAAAGGAACAATGGTTTAGTTGCCATTGAAAGATAAAAAAATAACTATGCACAAAAAAAACGATCTCACTTTCTAATCAAATTAAATCAATTAAATTTAATTAATTAATATATCTTTGTATTACCCTAAAATCCCAACTTAAATGATTACTTAACATACAAATAAGGATATTTTCCAGGTCACAACTCATGCTGCCACCATTAAAGGACACATACTCGTACCCTTTCACTTTAGTTGAGTTCAACTCAACCGAACTCAACTCGATGCCCTGATGGACACAAGTTTTTCTCCACCGTCGAAATTTAATTGAATGAAAACTTTTTGTCTGAGTCCCGTTCCCCGGCTTCGGAGCCGCTTTATCCCAGTGTGCCGCCTGTTAATTTGCTTTGAATGAAGTCGAACATGTGTGTGTGCCACGCCTCCTCTGGGCGCTCCACCTGGAGGAGCAATGCATATGAGGAGGGACTGTGAATGCGAGTGTGACTGTGGATGCGACTATGAATGCGAGTAGTTCACTGCAGTCAAAGAAAAAATGCAAATGCTATGGAGGAGGTCTA
>JAEIHY010000622.1:0-11701 GCA_018904565.1 Drosophila tsacasi
AACATACGGATCCACACGATCAATCAGTTCAACAAGGGCACCTACGACATCATCATTGCCTCCGACGAACACCATCTCGAACAGCCGGGCGGCAAGTCCTCCGCTCCGTCCAGTCGGAAGTCCTCGCGCAGTGGTGACTTCGAGTTCAGTGCCTCGCGTGGCATTGACTTTCAGTGCGTGAACAACGTGATTAACTTTGACTTTCCGCTCGATGTCACCTCGTATATCCACAGGGCTGGCAGGACGGCCAGAGGGAACAACAAGGGATCAGTGTTGTCCTTTGTCAGCATCAAGGAGGCGTCGGTTAACGATGCCGTGGAGAAGAAGCTATGCTCTAGTTTCGCCACCAAGGAGGACGAGCGGATCATTAAAAACTATCAGTTCAAGCTGGAGGAGGTGGAGTCCTTCCGCTATCGTGCTCAGGATTGCTGGCGTGCCGCCACCCGGGTCGCCGTGCACGACACTCGCCTTCGCGAGATCAAAACAGAAATTCTCAACTGCGAAAAGCTGAAGGGCTTTTTCGAGGAGAACAAGCGCGATCTGCAGGTTCTGAGACACGACAAACCCGTACGCTCCATCAAGGTGCAGCGGCACTTGACCGACATGCCCGATTACATTGTGCCCAAGGCGTTAAAACGAACGGTCAGGCCCACGACCACAACCAGCGGAGGAGCTTCGGCGGCCAAACAGCCAAGGCAGTCGGCCGCCAAGGCGGCCTTCGAGCGGCAGAGCAACGACCCGCTGATGGTCAGCCAGGTGGACTTTGGCAAGAGGCGACAGGCCCCACGACGGAAAAAGGACAAGGAGTTTTGAAGGACCAACGTCTTTTCGGGGGATAGGGGCCCATCTTAGTATGTAATCTAAACTTAACATTTTGTTCAAAATTGTTTAAAATCTTGAGAAATACAAATATCTTTCTTATCAAATTTAGGGGAAACCCCACGAATTTTGTTTGAACTTCATTTTCGTTTAATCAACAAATGTACGGACTATATTGATTATGACCCAATGTTTTGCGTAATCCAGGGCAAGAAACATTCCATTACCTCGCTATACGGAATATAATATAATAATATATAATAAAATTTTCGATTCGTTATACGGCATTTTGCTTTACGCCCACTTTCTGTGAAACCAAACTAGGCCGTTAAGTGAGGTATTGTTGAATACAGCGGTCTCTCCCAATCCACATTTCAATTTCACGATGCCCATCTGGACAAAGCGTAGAGCTCCTTGAAAATGAAAGCGATCAGCCATAGTCGCCAGTGCAGCTATCAGTAATTGAGCGATAAAAGCGTAATATATTCGTAGAAATAAATAAAGGATCTTATAGCATAGCACCAATTAAAACTAAATTGAAAGAGCAATCCCGAAAACTTATAATAAACAAAAATTAGTTAAGCCTTCTATCCATTCGATCCCATTAAAACACACACTGGTTCCATTTACATTAAAATGCAATCCATTTCTTGTAATTTGTCTTAAATAGAAAAAACTGTGTACATTAACATTTTCCTCGGGCTTTTCCATAAAGTTTGAGAGTTGTGTTGGGTGACTTGATTTGGGTTTGTTTATTTGTGGTTCCAATCCGATCCAAATTGGGAACGTGACTGGGGAGCGGAAGGGGATTGCAGTGGCTGGCTTGCATCATCAATATACATTCACATATATGCTAGTATCTGGTATATATCTGGTTTAATATAAGTAAAGTACTAGGAGGCGCAACACTATACATTCAATATCTGCTATTCCGTATTCCTTGTCCTTCACACACCAATGCCCGGAGGGGGGCTTCCAATCCAATTCCAATTTACACTAATTTGTGTGTTTAGTTTAATGCTGCTGGTGCTTAATTACTAACTATGTCCTTTGGGTGCGTATCGGTTTTTGCTTCTGCTGGTTAGTCAGTCAAGTCTTACTTGCTGGGGGATCTCCTAGGAGCTGGCTTGGGGTTGGATCAAAGACCTTATAGTAACAGGATGCATAACGTCGATACATTTTAATTGCCATATGCAAGCAATAATTCTCCTGCCGACCAAAATGGCATTCTCTCGAAGTTGAGAGCGTAAAAATCGAAAATTAGAAAGCGTTTCAAGTAGAATCAGGAAAGTGCGTGTGTGAGCGCACAGATCTAGACTGCTGTTTGCGTACAGGAGAGGGATTTGGCTCTAGATTACTCTCTCATTTTGATTTTTCAACAAAAGTTGTAGAATCTGAGGCCAGCACAAAAACTTTTAGTGGAAAAAATCGTATGGCGTTACTCATCTTGTTATTAATCATATTATAGTCTTTGGTTTGACTGTATGCACGACATATAGTAGGTATATATGGTAATCATCTTCTGGTTTTGCACTTTATTTTTTATTTGGTTTTTGTACACATGCGTGAAATTCTAGAGAGAATGCCATACGGGGGTTAGGGCAAGGTGTGGCTTGATAGTACAGTTGAGTGTGTGTGTTGTTAGCTGGCTAGTGTTGTTCTTTAAGAGTTTACAGTTAGTTCCTAGTTAACAAGTGAGGTTTGGTTGAAATCTTTCATTGCTATATAGGTATTTTTTCCGTAGGTATGCAGCTCAATCGTTTGTGTGTGGTGCCTGCCATGCAATTTCCAAGACATTTACATAGCTTTAAATTTATTAATTCATTTCATTTCATTAGTTATATCCGTATAAATAATAAAGCATTGCAATCGGTTTAATCAGTATCTTCAAAAAATATAATATAAATGCCCCTAAATGTGTGCTTAAAGCATCAATATATTGATGAAAATGTACACTTCAAATGCCTCGCTCTGGTTCGCTTACAAAACTTAAAAGAAATGCGACAACAAAATGGCATTAACCACATTTTCATGAGTGGCTTCCTTGAAAGAATGTGGTCTTTACACTTGCCTCTTACTAGTCAGTTTCAGTTGGAAGGAATATTTGGTTCAGAGAGGTGTTTTTCAGTGTAAATCGGCAGTTGGATAGCAAAAACAAAATTACAAAAAAGTATTGGTTCGACGGGGGTTTCTTTCTTCTTAACTTCTCTTTTGGTTTTTATGAAACACGAAACAAGTCTTAAGCTTTATCTTACGAGCGTAATCAGCGAAAATCAAAAACAATTGATTCCTTACAAAATACATAAAACATAATTCGCCTGCATTCCACATACATATATATATATATCCTTCATGTACACACAGTTCTCGCATATATCTTATACACTCAACTATATACGTATATATACTTGATTCTTGTCTGTTCTTTAAATTATTATTAAGTTTTTAAAAATGGCATGTGGTGACATGTATTACAATACACATTATACATATATATGGTACATACATTTATATTTAATATCGATTTCCGAGTTGGTATAAAATAATGCATGCAAGTCGAGCGAAGGACCCGATCGCAGCACATCCCTCATATTTTGGTTAAGCTTGCACTGCGCTCTCTGCTTCGTGTGGGGAACAAGCATCCATCCAACCCCACTCCGTGTGGTCGTCGGTCTTCCTCGGTATGTCCTAGGTCTGAGTTATTACATATACATTCATGGGGTTTGGGGATTCTCGAATCACTGCACGTGTAGCATGACAGCATGTTGTTTCACACAATGCTCCATATTTCGACTAACGACTAATACTAGGTATACATAGCTAGAGACCCTAAGCTACAATTTTTGCCTAAGACTGTTCCGGGGGTGCGTTACGTTTACTTCGTATTGCGCTTCACTTCGCCAGTGGCTCCAGATAACATCGAACCGTGTTGTTCTCGTCCAGCATGGCCGACAAGTGGCGCTGCTGATGGTGCGGGGGATGCTGATGCGGATGCGCATGGGAAAGGGGATGCGGATGCGAATGGGGGGTGCTGTGTGATGTATGCGACGACGATGATGTGGTGGACTGCGGTGACAGTTTCTGTAGCTGCTGACGCTTCTGCGCGGGCGTCTGATTGGCCGGAGGCAGCGGCGGTCCGGCATTGCCCTGACCGAATAGCTCATTCACCGCCAGACGGGCGCCTGGCGACTTGGCATTCTGCTGTTGTTGCTGTTGCTGCTGCTGCCGGAACGCGCCACGCATGGAGCCCTCACCAACGCCGCCGCTAACCCCAAAAACCGCACCGTTGTGCTCGGGGTGTGGCGCTGATCCTGGTGGCATGGCCCCATAATCAATGGGCGCCCCACGCTTGCGCTGTTCACTTCTGTAAAAAGGGGTAAAAGGGATTTGTTACTAGTCAGTCTCTTGGGGCAACAGCCATCATCTACTTACTGAAACCGCCGCTTGAACTCCTCGTCCTGTATCGCCATCAGACGCTCCATCCGTTCAACGCTCTGGGGCGGCAATCCATGCGGATCGTCTTCCAAGTCGCTCTCCTCCTCCTCCTCCTCGTCATCACAGTATCTGCCGTGCAACTGCTCTGCGGCAGTGGCTTCCTCATCCTCCTCCTCGTCGTCGTCGTCATCATCATCATCATCGTCGGCCGTGCAGCGTCGACCCGCTCTCTGCTGGGCCAGCGACTGTTGTTGCTGCTGCTGCAGATGCTTTTGCAACTGCTGCTGCTGTTGGCTCCTGGACGAGACACTGCCGCCGCCGTAGCGACTGCCGCCAGCGGCCACCGCCGCTCGCATATTGTTGAAGACGCCGGTGCCAACGCTGTTGTTGTAGACCTCATCCACGTCGAAGTCCCCTACCTCGTAGTGCTGCGCATCCGAGTTGCGGTTGCTGAGGATCTCCTCGTACACCGGCCCGGCATCCGCGCCGCCGACGCTGCCCTGGTTGTAGTAGGCATCGTTCATGCCCAGATCACAGTTGGAATGCTTACTTCTAAGCTGGCGCTGCATGAACTCCAGCTGGTACTGCGCCATGTGCGGCGGCGGAGCGGGGAGCTGTTGCTGGCTGCCAGCGCGTCGCTGCTGGAGCTGTTGCTGGTTCTGCAAATGCAGCAGGTGGGCGTGCTGCTCGCTCTGCTCCTCGTCCGAGGACAGTTGCTGCTGTTGCTGCTGCTGACGGCGCATTTGTTGCTGCTGCTGCTGCTGCTGATAGTAGGCAGCTGCATTGCCAGTGGCTTGCGGCGGGTCCAGAGCTTCCGCGTAGTGCGGATAGCCAGGCTTGGTCTTTTTGTACGAGGGATAGAACACCTGGGAGACGGCAGCGTTGCGGCTGTGCAGGGATCCGCTCGGGGAGGCGGGAACACCGCCGGCGCCGCGCTTCTTTTTGCCATGCTGGCTGTTTGGCTTCTGGGTCCAGTAGAACACCTCGTGAGCCTGCTGCGGCGACGAGGCGGCTGCTCCAGCATTGTTGAAGTACTCACGCTGGGCCTTCAATGCTGCCGTGCCGGCGGGAGGCTGCTTCAGGCTGTAGTAGTCCGGCTGGTGGTAATAGGACTCGCCCAGCGGCTGCTGCTGCTGCTTGTGGGCGAAGATGTGATGCGTGGAGCCGGCCGAGCTGGTGGGCGAGGCGTGTCCGGTGGATCGTAGGGTGCTGTTCCTTTCGAGCACCACTTGGTTTCCCAGTGGCTGGGCAGGTGCCTGCAAGGTGCCAGTCATCAGGCCGCTCTTGAGCGTCCTCCGCTGCTGAGCTTCGTTCAGTTCGGTGTCGGAGCTGGCTCCTATAATGATGTCCTCGGCGGCAGGCACTCCCGCCGGCGGCATCTGTTCGTCGTGCCCCTCCTGCATAGGCAGCTTGGGCTTCTTGGCCGTCGAGGCACTGCAGAGAGTTCCGGCAGTTGGTCCGCCGCCACCCGCCACGATGCCCGAGGAAATGGAGGTCTTCGAGCAGCGCAGGCACTTGGGCAGCCAGGCGTGCTGTCGCACATACTTGCGGTACTCGCGCCGGATCTTCTCGTTCTGGATGCAGTGGAACACGAAGATGTAGAGACCCAGCAGGGTGTTGAAACAGATGAAGCAATAGCCGTGCACGTCGGCCGTGTCCTCGTCCAGCTTGGCGCCTCGCAAGTAGAAGTAGGCGGAGCACCAGACGGCACTGAGCAGCAGCAGGAAGACAAACGAGCAGCGGATGTCGAAGCTAAGGCAGAAACACTTCGGATTAACAAATGAGAATTCATTAATATGGCAAGCAGACTTACCGAACGCTGGCCAGACGAGTGTGCTCCTTGGTCTTCAGACCTGTGCGACTCTTGCGGCACATTATGATCCAGGACAGGAATGTGTAGCCAATGGCAGCCTAAGACAATTACAAACATGTTTCCATTCAGGGTTGAACTGGTTTACACACACATCCTGAACACTCACCACAAAGAAGATGAGCACCGGGGCCACAAAGGTGGCATAAAACAAGGCATTCGCCTCCATCAGAACGCAATAGTCGCTCTGGGTGTAGGTGCTGGGATCGATGACCACCGAGACGGCTACCACCGTCAATGAGAGTCCGTAGGAGAAGAGGTAATAGCAGTTGACCTTGGGTGTCTGATCCACCTCCAGCAGGAGCTCGTCCGAGGTGAGAATGGAGTACGAATGGAAGGCTGGGTAGGGGTGGGGACACAAGTTAGCGCTGCAAATTGAAGACAGAATCTGGGGGACACCTTACCTTCGTAGCAGAACCAGGCGGTGCCCGAGAGGATGGCACAGTGGAGGAAACAGGTTATGAAACCGCAAAATGTGCTTGTCTCGGTCTGTTCAATGCCCAGAAGAAAGAGCAGCTCGATGGCCAGCAGGCAGAGGTAGATGCTGGTGTAAATCGAGGTTCGGGCAGACTGGTGGGAAGAGATACAGCAGAGACATAGATAGAGAGTTGGGATAAGTGTCAGTAAGTAACTTGTGGAAGCAGGGGAACCAGCAGTAGAACCGCGAAATTGTGTGGCATTTGAAAGGTTTCCCTAAAGTTCAGGGAGCGTCAAAAAAGGGGAAATGGAAACCCTGAAAGCCGCCATTCCAGCTGCCATTTCCCAAAGATAGTTTTCAATTTTGTTAGGCAAACTTAAGGTAGGATTTGATTTACAATAATTTTGGTGGGTGGTGGTGAAAGAATCCGAAAAGCTACGTAATTAAGATCAATAATAATCAATAACTAAGAACAGTAAACAAGACACGAAACAAGCACAACGAATGGCAACAATATGTAATGTACAAATGAAATGAACAAACACAAAATGCACGATATTTACAGGACATGGTTAGCAACATTTGTAGATTTTATTATAATTAATTAAATACAAAAGAAAATCAAAGGTGTTTTAATGTATTTTTAAATTAAATTTGTTAAACAATGAATGCACATCGCAACGGGGTTAGGTTCTCTCATAAACATGCCAAAATAACGATGATTTCTAATAAAACGAAAGGGGGGATAAGTGAGCTAAACTTAGACTATGACAAATAACTACGATACATAAATATAAATAGCTATTTAAATGAAGAGTCTTCGAGGGCAAGCTGTAGCGCTGGGAGGCGATGAACCAACTCAGTTCGGCTGCTCCTCAGCATGACCCGAGATATCCATCGCCTCCCGTCGCAGCTTTTGAGTCTTATGCTTGAATCCTATTACAAAGAGAGAGAGCAGTTCCATTAACAATTTGAGTTACTTAAGCATTATATCACATGAGTCTCTGTTCATAAATACACAAGTCTGTGTGGAGAGCCTGGCCTAGCCTAGAATTCGTGTTTGCTTTTCTGCTATTTCACCACCACCACCACTTATACTGTAAGTCATCCATGTTCGCCTGCATGATGATGTTGTTTGTGCTGGTATCCAGGTTGGGATTGCGATGTGGAAGCTGCTGCTGGGCAAGCTGCTGCTGCTGCTGCTGCTGCAGGTAGTTGTGATTGATGTTGAGGTTGTTGCTGGTCGCCTGCACGGCGTGCTGCTGGAGGGCAGCAGCAATTGAGGCAGCAGCAGCTGCCGCCGCCGCCGTCTGCTGGCCATGCTGATGCAGATTCAGATTCAGATTGTTCATGGCATGCTGCATGTTGCGCTGCGGCTGATTGGACAGCACAACAGCAGCCGCAGCTGCTGCCACTACTTGTTGCTGTTGCTGCTGCTGCTGGACGTTGTAGTTCAGATTGTTGCGATGCGAGTTGCGAATGGAATTGTGCTGGATAAAGTTCGTATTGCCGTGACTGGGCGCCGACACATTGGTCTGGCTGCTCGGCGCGGTCAGGGTCAGGGACTCGTGGGTCTGGTCGCGTATATTGTTCTGCTGGCGCCTGCTTCCAGCCCGCTGATGGGGCAGCGGGCCAGCGGCGTTTCTTACCTTCACAAAGACCCCATTGAAGAGCTTCAACGTGAGCAGGGCAATCACAATGAACACCACGCAGATGGCAATGCTGATGTAGATGAAGATGCGCATGTTGCCATCGAACATGGTGAACAGCGAGTGCTGGTGCTCGTCCACCACGTCCATGAGGATGGCGAAGTTGGTGAGATGGTTGCAGCTGCACACGCTGTGCGTCCGGTTCGTGGACTCCAGGCTGCAGCCATTGGCAGACCAGGCACTGAAACGGTTTTAAATTTAGCTAATTGCCAAAGAAAGAAAGGTAAAAACCCTACTGGTCAATGTAGTTCCAAAACACGCAGGTGGGATTCGTCACATTCTCAGTCTTCAGATGCTGCAGCGTCAGGGTTATGGGCTGCGAGAGCTGGATGTGCCGGCCTTTGCCCAGGCTGGCCGAGATCACCTTGCTGTTGAGTATGCGCAGGCGCTGCTGCATCTCCCCCGCACTGGCATCACTATCGTTGGTCAGAATGGCGGTGTTGCGAACTAGGAGAAGAGATTTATGTACTTCCATTCTACCCAAGCATTCCCTTAACTCACCATAGCTGCGCGAGCTCTTCAGATCGAAGTGATCATAGCTGGGCTTAAGTATGGACTCCAGGCGATCGAAGGCCGCAAATACAATGCGCACCAGGCCACCTTCGCTGTTGTCGATCAGAGCTGCGCGGGGGAGCTCAATGCGGTCGGAACTTAGGGGCCACTGATCAGAGTCCGGAAAGACAACGCTCGACTGAATGGTCTTCGTTTCCAGAACGCGAACAGTCAACACTGCGGAGGATTTAGTTAAGTCTTCTGAAAAACCTCCCAGGGATAAAGGTTACTCACATATATTCTTCACCTTCTGCACCACACTTCGCTCCCGGATGATCGTATCGGCCAGCAGGAAGGCGTTGTACTCCAGCCCCGTGAGCAGCGATGTGGCCACCCTCATCTGGTCCTCCGGATTGAGGTCCAACCAGGAGGACAACTGCGATTCGTCCAGAAGATTGGAGCCCGTCTTGACCACGTTAAGCAAAAGCTCCGAAATCATGGCCTCCCGCTGCCGCTGATCGGGGAACGTCTCCTTGTCGTGCATCATTTTCTCCGAAACAGTTTGGATAATCTTCGTGGTGACCAACATATCGCCGCCGTAGAGCGTCTTGCTGCTCGTCACCTCGGACATGTCGTTGGCAATGGAGATCAGCGAGGAGTCGCGCTGGTTGACTCGCATCTCCAGATTGTTCAGCCAGATGCTGCGGCACTGCGTCAGATCGGGGGTCGCGGGATGCCAGGTGGGCTCGAAGTTGCGCAGCCGCTGGTTAACCTTGTGGGCCATGCTGACCGGCGGCTCGCAGCTGCTGCTGTTGTGCAGGCAGTCGCCGCCACTGGGCACGGCTGTTGTGGTACTCGGTTCGTCGTCGTACTCATCGAAGCCGGAGTCCGGCATTCGCTTCATTAGCACACAGCGCCACTTGGCAATGCCGGCTGCCCCGCCCGGGCAAGGCTGAACGTTCACATCGCCCACGCGGGTCATGTTCCAGAACAGATTGCGGGCATGGGTGGGACCGCAGAACAACTTGCTCTCATCGTCCGCTCCGGACATTCCGGCTGCATTCAAGTTAATGTTGTTAATCGTGCGCACAACACTGCCGTTCCCGGAGACCGGAGATCCGTTTGCCGCCGTTCCCGGAGGCCGGTTGGGGGAGCTCTTGGTGGTCAGCAGGGTTCCATCGTCGGTGCCCGAGCCCCCGACGCCGGTAAGGATGCGGGTATTCGATGGAGCTGTGGCATTGCCGACAGCGGGAAGCTTACCGCTGGCCTTGGTGGGTGCGGCGGCGGCCTCATCGCCGCCGTGGTGATTGTGATGATGATGCAGTTGTGGAGGCGGTGGCAGACCATCGTGCCGACCAGCCGGATGTTTGGTGGTCGTTGTGGAGCTGGCGACACCCTTACCTCGCCCACCGCCCACAGCAGCAGTGCTGCTCGACGGCGTTGAGTGGGTGACGGCTGTATGTGGCGGTGGCACATTGAACAGTCCGGTATTCCCACTGATTCCCACCACGCCGGGCAGAGTGGGCAATCGCGGGGGTGGTTGCGGAGCTCCCGACCCAACGCCAGGCGGGTGGATCAAGCCACTGCCATTCCCGAAGATGGGCGGGCCATTGTTGAGCACCCACGGCGGCGGGCTGGGCCTCTTGGTCGTCGTCGAGGTCTGGGCGGCACTGATGCACTGGTAGTGCGCCTCCAGATACTTGTGGGTTCCGGGGCAGGGATCCCCGAACATGCTCGTGGCTGCCAGCACACTGCAGCTCTGCTTGTGGGCGCATCTGGATGGAAGATGGAACAGTTTGTTGTCTTGAGCTTACTCTAACTTTGTTGTTTTTTAAAATAAATTAATAAACTTTGAGTAAAAGCTAGCAAAAATATAGATTTATACCCCTAAAATAAATTGGCTCACAAACTTAAGCTTCATTAAGTTTAAAATTCACAGTAAATCGAAAGTATTTGAAGATAAACGAGTCCTACCTTGAGTTTAGTACGGTGAGTGACTTGGGAAACATGCAATTGACACTCCACTCCACATTGCCGTGGTCATTGCAGATGGTGATCGAGAAGCGGCCATAGTTGGCCCGGATTAGATTGATCACATCCCCGGGATCACACTCGATGGTCAGTTTCTTACCTTCGCAGGCGTAGGCGGTTTGGTACTTGGAAACTGCAAGGCGAACAATTCATAAGTCGTGGTGATGATGGGCAGGGTCGGGATTGGGGATACAAGTAAAATATATAGAGCTATGGCATATATTGAGAAGAAATGAAATTAGTGGCGTTGAGCTGGTTGTTGTAGTTTGGTTTGGTTTTGGTGGTGAACCTGCAAAGACACTTACGCTCTAACGATATATATATGCACATAGGATATATAGAAGACAATATGGTTGGTAGCATGATACTCTTTTACACCGCCTGGGATATACTTAGTATATGTGAAGATGGCTGTTTTGTGGAGTTGGTGGGTCGTTAGCGATGGATGCGCTTGGTAGCAAGTAGAATAGTAGTCATAAATACCAAATCCTGCTGGGCCCAGCTCACAGAATGTCGTCGGTCGTCCATCATCGGTAATTTAAGGAGTGGCCTGCGATAGGAGTGTGTTAACTGCAAGGAAGAGTTCAAAAGTTCCTGATAAGAATCGTAACGGGAATCTAATGTACCAACCACCAAGCAGATATTCAAATTCTTTAAAAATATTTATTATTGTCATATTTTAAAACAAAAAAGGGAAAAAGGAAATTAAATCTGAAGTCTGGTATACCAAAAATTTATTAATTTCAATACGGAAAACTTTTCTTCTTTGTAACCGCTTATAAAATATAAAAACATATAACTAATGTATCATATAGAACAGCTATTAAGCGGAAAATACTTCCAATATAAATATACAGTAGAATCCGGTTATAACGACTCCGGCTATAGCGTTTGTCCGGTTATTGCGACGAAAACTCGATGGCTTAA
>JAEIHY010000628.1:0-41331 GCA_018904565.1 Drosophila tsacasi
ATAAATATGTTATATAATTTTAAAATTTGTTTGAGTAGTTATTGGAGGCATCATTATTATTTATGGACTTCAAGCTCTTAATTAGTTTAGTTGAATTTATACTTTTTCATAGAAAAACTTTATATCTATCTTCTTTTCCATGGATTTAACTTTGTATTAAACCATATCTTATTTATATATTATATTATTGCTAATTATTTTTGTATTTTGTAACCCCCACTTCAGTATATCCCTTGTAGAATATGCAATTATATGCTGCGGCCGAAGCGTTGGGTCATTGAAAACCCTCCAGCCCTCGGCATAAGGTTCCACCAATCGATGCCAAATGCCACTCATTTTTTCACTGCGTAGCTCTGCCAGCCTGATTTTCCAGGCAAATACTCTAGGTGTGCCGATTGTGCTGCAATCCTGAACCTTTTTATACGCATTCGAAGGTGTGGAATTACTGAATAAATAACGCAGCAACTTACAGCTCATTACGGCAATTGCACCAGAGAATTTTGCAGCTGCTGTCGGGGCTGGGAAATGGCAGAAAAATACAGGAAAATGCTGAAAATACAGGAAAATGCAAAATGGAAAGACTCATATTTGCAGCGGCAATTATTGGCGAAATGCTCCGGAATACCGTCCACTTAAAAATCATGGGAGCAGCAGCCAGTAGCATCCGATTATCGAGCAGAGTGGCTACTCCTCCTCCTCCTCCTCCATAGGTTCTGCCTGGGCCATTGTTGTGGTGGCTTCGATACCGATTCCGAGTCCAATTCCAATAGTGGACTCCAATTCAAACTCCGACTTCGAATCCAGTTGCAGTTGCAGCTTTCGGTTCGCATTGAAAGGCAAATTTGCGCGAGCCGCGCGGGAAATGCAACAATGTTTGCACTTTTCCCTCGCTATCTCGGTGCGTTCTGGCTGGCTTTTCCCCGCTCCATTTAAGGCAGGCCGAAATGCATTTTACAGTTTTACCTTTTTGCAAATCTCTAACGGCCTGCCAAACGAACAAAATATTGCCTTGGCCAAATTTGGAAGCCACATTGTCGAAGGTGCAGCGGGAAGGCTATGTACTGTGCGGAAACTCTCTCATATTTCGATGGGAAAACTTCTTAAACTCAGGTTGGAAAATATAGAAAATATTTAGAATAAATAAACATATTTGAGGAACTTAAAAGTAATTATTTTTACATTTTGCATAGATTTCAGTTTTAAATTGAAGTGTTTAAATGTGGTTTAATGTTTTTCCCTTTAAATGGAGATTGTAGAAGACATTACCGATGTCTCCTTTACTCACTTAGTTAAGCGGAAAATTCTCTTATATACAATGGTAAAACTCGGGCTGAGAACTTTGTAAACTATTTCAACTAACTAAAGATTTTATTACAAAATTACAAACCATTGCTTTAAGATCATTACTACTAATATATTTATTTATTTTTATTCTTAACTTGTTTTTTTTTAATTTTATGTATTTAAAAAATTTTTTTTTCTAAAAATCATAACCTTAAATATAGGAAATCTATATTATTTCCTTTTTTTCCAGTGTTTCCTGGTACACATATCGCCTAGAACGTCTTACCGAAGCTGACTTTTGACTTTTGCTATCGCAGCGCCTTGTGTACTCCACATCGCCCACACCGAGGACTTATTAATCTGGATAGCATTTAGCGAGGACTTGTCTGCATATTTGGCCAGTACTCCGACATGGAGGAAATATATATAACTATATCTATAGCCGAGGAGAGCCAAGGAGGGCCAAGAAATCGGTGCTTGTCCGGTGAATGTCGTCGTTGGCTTCATTAAGGCCGCAACAGACGTCGGCGCAGACAGACAACTCTGCCAATTTCCATCAAAAAGCGCAGTTGGCTGCTGCTTTTCGGCTAGACCAAACGGAGATCGATATGGAAGACTGGATTTGGGATTGGAACTGCAGTTGGAGCTGGATGGAGCCTGGTGGAGCAGCTTTCGCTTTGATTCGAGCGGTGGCCCAAGTACAGGTAGCACTACAATTTGCGCGCTTGTCAAGTGTACGACAACATTACGCGCAATTGTTCAATGTCAACGCATTTGATGAGCATGAAATGCCTTTGACTTTGTGCCTCCTAGTACCAGCGGATGGATTGCTCTTGTCAGGGATTCTGCTTGTCCGAGTGCGAGTCGGAGTCCTCCCAGCCTCCCTGCCATTCATTGTTTTTCGGCCCAGAGCCGCCGCTTCTGACAGGAAGGAGCGGAGTCTGCAATTCCCATGTGCTGCCATGTTCGCCGTGATAACGATGCCCCAGCTCTTTGGGAGCTCCTCCGGCTCCCGAGCTCCATTGTGCGAGTAGCGAGAGCTCCCTGTCGGCGTCCATCCTGTCCTCCGGCCTGGGCCACAATGTTCGCCGTTCCGCGACATCGCTGACAATCAAAAATGCGCCGTATGAACTCAATTAAGGTCCCTGCCAGGGGAGTTAGAAAAGGAGTAGGAACCAGCTGCACCTGGAGGAGTAGAGCTCTGGAAGGCGAGTCAAGAAATCGAGGCTCTATATTATCTGTGAAATATCTATTTAAGATAAATAAATTATATTAATTGTAGAAACATGTATGTAAAGTCTTTTTGAACGTTCAATTAATATTATTAATAAAAAATATCTTTGAAAGTTAATCAAATATTGAAGGAAGTTAAGATTCATTTTAAACTACAAGTAACTTGCCATAAAACTAAACCCAAAGCTATAGCCATGGTTAGCCAGGCCATTAGGCCATGAAACGCAAATAAACTTAACCCTAAGATGCCTCCTGATAGCATCTCCACGATGGCTATCGATTTTCACAACTGCCTATTTACATTTCGGGCATTATCGTGGATAATCGATAAATACCGAATACCGATCCGGCAGCCCGGCAGCCAAGGCCACGCCCCAAAACCGAAAGGCAAACTTTGTTTTTATTACGACTGATAATAGAGCAGCGGAGAAGTAAGTGGACGAGAGCCGCTTATTTCAAGTGATTTTTCGGTTAATAAATGCATCAAAATGTTGAATCTAAAGCATTTTTATGTCGTATAATTAATCACAATTATATGTTTTCTATGGGCCGAGTAAATGGCCGGGACAATGGCCAGCAAAGCGAGACGACTCTGGCTCTGGCTCTGGCTTTGGCTTTCGGTTGCGAGGCGCCACGGGGGGTTCCCCCGAAAAGCGAAGCGGGCTCAGCGGCGCACTAAAATTTTATGACTCTATTATGAGAGTGGCGGTCACTCGGTGTGCTCTATTGTGCGCCGCAATCCCTGGCTATTGTTCTAGACGCCACCCGTATCCCCCTCTCGAGTGGATGCCAAAGATTTCAGCACTCAGATTATGCAACACACACGGCCCGCGTATACACACTCCGCCTTCTCGAGGAAAATGACTCCTCTGCCTTTGGCCGGCGTAATTTATAACTGAGCTAAAATAGCTGAGGAAAAACCTTTGCGGCAGCCACCAAAAGCCAAGGAAATATAAAGAAAATATCTGAAAGAGCCCCAGAGAAATTCAACAAAAAGAAAAAATATAATGCGCACAAATTTGCGTCGCCTTGCGGCCTTAGAAAGAGATGCGAGTCTCTTAACCAAGTCAATGCACTCGGAGAAATTTATTTGTAACCAGGCTGTGATATTTATATTTAGACAATGGAATTAGAAGTTTTATTAAATAATTTTCTGTGCATGCTCCAGCTCTCGTTATTGTTAAAGTATTTATTTTCTGACGGTGTCTGACCCCAGAACCTGGTGCCACTACCTTCTTTCTAGTACCTCCTCCTACCTCTCTTCCCCCCAACTCGTAACCAGTGGCGCAACTGCAACAATAAACTGCATTCCTGGGATATTAATCACAGCTGCCCTGCTGCCAAGTGGCGTCCGTCCGCCACACCTCTTATGAATAACTCCCGACCGCAGGCCACTTGAAGCTGGCTTAAAGTTCGACCCGGCTAATGAAAGCTGTCGGCCAGACTCCACGCCCTGCCCTGCCCTGTCCTGCTCCGCAAACATTTGTTAGATACAGTTTGTCACCGGGACGAACGACAGCAAGCACACAACATAATCCACTGCAGCTGAATATTTATTAGCAATATGCGATGTCCGATTTTCCATCGATTTTCCCGGGGAACGCGGCTCGGGCTCAAACCGCTAAGCAAATGCAGCTCGCGTTCGATCGATTGATAATGGCATAAAAACAGGGAACAGCGCACAACAACACCTAGCCACAGGCCAGGCACAACAACGGGGAGTGAGCCGGGCGAACATGCAAACTAAGGATAGGTCCTGGCCCCACTTTGCCATGCACAGGGGGAAAAGGTATATATTTTTATAATTTTGATAACGAAGAAAATGTGAAGAGAAAAAAAAAACTAAATTTAAAAAATCCATAATTTAGCCATAAAAGCAGTAAATTCAATACGAAAAGCTGATCTGTGTTAGTTTTTGCAGGGTAAAAAATCTGGCTAGATCGATTTGGCTTTCGATGCTGATCAATAATATATATGATTTATAGGGTCGGAAATGACTTATTCACTGTACTGCAAGCTTCTGACTAAAATTATAGTACCCAGCAGGGTATAAGGCTAGAGATAAATGTTGTATTCTTGTTTACAGCACAGTTACATTCTCACTGCCAAAAACTAGCTTTATAAATAATATATAAATTGTTTTCCCATTTCAAATCCTCTTCTCTACAATAAAAACAGGAAAATTTGTATTTGAAATTATTCGCAGTATGGGAGTGTGCTCCCAGTCCCACCGCCAGTCCCTCCGCCGAAACACAATTAATATTTATGACCTTGCCCGCCTGATATATTTGCCTCGGCGCACACACGTAAATGCTGCGATTTATCATTCGCCCGCCAGTCGAAGGGGTCGGTGGTGCACGGTGGTGTACCGATATGGCCGCAAGGATAATAGAACTGTTAACATGGGAATAAAATTTCGAATAAAATGCAATAGATTCGATCTAACTGGCTTGCCATGCACCAACGATTGCACACTCCACTCCATCCGAAAAAAGGCAAATGCAATGCGAGAGGCGTTGGGAAAGTTGCCATGAAATTGCCCATTTCGGTATTTAATTAATTCAAACGTCACTAATTAGCTGCCAAAAAAATACGCAGCCATGTCAAAACCGAAGCCAACCTGCTGCTGGTGAACCCACCTGAACCCACCTGAGCGCGGTCCCCGGGAAAGCGGTGGCAGCCTCACCTGGGGCGGTTAATTAAGTCAACTCCCGTTTGGAGGAACAGCGGCAGCCGAAGCCACCACCGAAACAGCCAAAGGTCGCGAGGGTTGAAAGGGGTTCGAAAGGGAGGTACCTCTTACGAAATACTTTTTTAAAAAATATTTATATAAGCAGAAATAAATTTAAATTATAAAATAAATACAATTTACTTTATTTTACTTGCTAAAATATGTAAGTATAGCTTAGAAATCTCTTATTTTCCCCCTTAAAATGAAACAACTTGGTGGTGGCACAATAATGTTGAAATTCCTTTACCTTTTCGTTATTCTTTTAACATTCCTAAGATTTCATTTAATTCGTTATCAATTTCCCAAGTTAATTTTACCCTCTAAACTCCCCAAATACCCTGTACAGACAGCTTTAGCTCTCGGCAAGTGCATGCATATTTTAGCATGAAAATATTCATAATTAAAGTGCGTGAGTCTGGGGTCGCCCTTCCGTTGGTGGTGTGTGTTGCGGTGTGTGTGTGTATTATTGTAATGGCATAATTAATTTATTAATTAGTTTTGTTTTCGTTGGCCGGGTTCTTGCTCTCGCTTCTTCACTCTTGTAAGCCAACTGGAGGCCAACCGACGAAGCGTGAGCCTTCGCAGCGGGTCGCCTCTTCCCGGGTACGACGCGTAATTGGAGCTGCCCACGCACATGGTCCAGTCCCAGACCATTGTGAGGGACTCAGGGCCAAGTCCAGACTTCAGACCCAACGCCAGACACTCGGCCAGGTTCAAGGCAGCAGCCAAAGTGAACAGTAGCTGCGACAACAATTAAATGCTCTGAGACTCCCCGTTCGCAATTAACAAGTTGCAAGACGAGAACAGATTTTTATATGCAACTTGCAACTGCGGCGCTTTTCATTGCCAGGCCATGTGAGCAATGCAAAGGGGAAAATATAAAAAAAAACATGCAAAGAACACAAACAAAATAAAAAATAAAATAAAAACCCACAACGACGACGACGACCTCCGTGGTGGCCAAAGTTGCGGCAGACAATTGAAAAATTGTCGCCGAGCCCGGTTCCCCGTCCTGGCGGGTTGGAGCCCGGCTTTCATAGGCATACCTGTCGCGCATACCCCGAATCGCATTCGAATTGACTGACGACGATTGTTTTTCGCAACGCGTTTCGGTTCCTTTTCGATTTGTGCGAGTATTTTTTGAGGCACTGTTACCGGTCCCATGCTGGCCCCGTAGCCCCTCGACTCATTGTCATCTGCGTTTGGCAATTCATTCTGAAATAACCAAAGGTTCTCTCTGTCTTTTAATGCTGATGTTGTCTCTTTCCAGTAATTTAGGAACACGGAAAAATATTTCTATAAATTTAGGGATTTGTTTTCTGTTATGTTTTTCCAATTAGAGATTTCTTATATTAAAGGATGAACAATTATCATCAGAAAAGGTTACTATGAAAATCTGAACTGTTTCAAGTAAAACGTTTTTATTAAAGCGTGAAAGAGCTACATATACAATAATATAAAAATATTATAAAATATTAATTAGTTAATTTATTTTTTGTTCTCTGTAGTAATTTACTTACTCGGAGGCTACGCAAAATGATTCAAGCCTAAAATCAACGAATGGGAATGGTATTCAAGGAACGAAATAGGCTTGTTCGGTGTGCAAATCAATGGAATATTTTTTGATGGCTTTACGGAATGATGCCTTGGGAATGAGGAACCTTAAATTGAGGCCTGCCTGTAGAGAGTAGTGTGCCGGTGCAATTTCCATACCCCCAATCGGGGAGTATCTTCCCCAGAGGCGCCTAAACACTCGGATAACCCGATAATCGGATGGCTCCTCTCTCCGAAGAAACCCATTCAGTTTCTGGCTGCAACTTGCCAGGAAAGGAATCCAAGGAATTGAGACAATTATTTGCACATTGTGTACGGCGGAGACAAGTTCTCGGTCGGAGATCGGAGCCATTCGCATGCGTGAGATGCAGCCGCCAGAAATTTGCGAAATTCATTAAATAAAAGTCGTGAAGCGGCTCCAGGCCAGTCGCTCCTCCTCTGAAAACTGTTCGAAAATATTTGACAAAACGCCACTTGCGAGATGCCGCCGAACGTTGACTTTTGGCCATTTTCGGATGCCAGCCACGAAATGCGGTAGGTAGTTTTTTGCTGAAGCAAGTTCAAGTTCGAATGTTTTAGTTTTTTGTTGTGAACAAACGACAGATAGAATCTTAGGAACTTTGCTCTCAAATCAAGGCCAGAAACCTGCAGTTCCTGCTTAGTTTTTGTTAGGCCTGACCACGCCCTTTCCATGTCGGCGCGGGCCTGTTAATTGAATAAGAGTTTCTTTTTGGTTATACAGTTAAAATTCCTTAAACTGGATCTATCTTTAAGTTTGAAGAAATAAGCACCTGGGAGGAGTTTGTTCATTGGGCTCTAGGTAGAGTTTAAAGTAAGGTTTAAAGTATGATAATTTTAAATAAATATAATAAAATATTGAATAAACATCACAATACATAGAACATTTAATTGAAAGTTTGATATTAAATTAATATTATTAATCGTGAAAAACTGTTTCAGAACTCTAAAACAGATTTCCAAAAAGTTAAAGCCAAAATTGCTCCATAATTGCTTAAAAATCGGCTAAATAAACTCCCAAAATATTCGACCAACACCAGTTGAAGTTACAGAAGTTGGCCTGTGGCTTAGCGCGTGTTGCGGCCTTGAGCCGGAAGTCTGGGCCCGGTCTGGACCATCGCGTCGCTCCGGGTATTAGACACGTTGCATGTTTATGCAAATGCCCGGCTGTCTGGGAGCTGGAGAGCTCGAGGAACTGGAACTGGAGTGTCTGCTGCCCCACGGGGCGCGAAAGGCACACTCGTTGTCTACGACCTGCCCGGCAATTAGCCAGAGTTTCAGCTCATTTCGGCCATTAAGGTGTTGGCCCAACACTTGCCCCGTGGCTGCAGCTGCCAGTCGCCAGAGTCGAACGCGGAACAGATAGAATTTCCTATAAGTCAAAAATCTAAAATGCAAACATATCTCGAACATCGAGAACACAAAATATAAAATTCTCAAAACGGCTAAATTATGTATTGTCCGGAACGAGGGTCAAGCGACGACGGCTGCCGGTGCCTCATTTATTTGCGCTGCATTTCCTGGCCAAAGAGCACAGGAGCTCGGCGAATGGCCAACCTCGAAATTCATGCGCATGTTTGTGCCTCATTTTTGGACATTTTGTATTTTTGCAACGACGACGTCGCGACATCGGGGCCAAAGTTGCGATGCGTTTTGTGCGAACAGCAGGCACTTGACTGCCCTGTCCTTCCCTCTGCACTCCACGCCGCTCTTCTCATTTCCTAAACCCCTGGATCCCAGGCTCTTGACTCCCGGCCGGTTGCCTCTCGATTCGATTCCATTCCCAGCTCCAGTTCCGAGGCGCATCCGTGTCGCATCCCATGTCGGACACAACGCATAGATATGCGAGCCAAACCCACAATGCACTGGGAAAAATGAGTGATGTAAATTCTATGAAATAGGAAATATAATAAATTAATGATCATTGAAGATTTTAGAGGGGTTATATTTTTTAATATATTTTTTAAACTCTTTTAATTAAATTTACAATTTTCAATCTCCCTTATACGTAGCTTGTCCCCGATTGCTGCTATTTGCTCAGTTTAAACTTATAAATACCCAGTTTTTTCGAGTGCATCCTCTCATATTATGCATATGTACACTTGTACTGTATAAACTCATTCAATGTATTGGCTGTTTATCTGTTTGCCTGCTTGCTTTGGCTCGCTTGTTTGTTTGCGCTTAGCTCGCACATCGCACATCGTTTTGAAAAATCGAAATTGAAATATGAGCCCCCAGAGGGGGAAGGGAGCCATAGCTGTTGCTATTCTCGTTGTTTATGCCAAATATTTTTTTATCTAAAACAGAGGCAAGTGAACAGGGAAAATACCAAAAGAGGATATCGGCGAAGGATACAACAAGCGGCCACGCGGCCCTGCCGGATCGAGTTTCACCTCGGTCGCACACACAGTGCCCCTGCATTCCTCCTCAAATATGTAGGCATTGATTTTCTGGCATTTTATTTCGGCCTGTTAAATTAATTTTAATATCCAGCTGGATCGACACACAATGGAAAGAAAACGCTTTAACGTTTTTAACATTTTTATAAATGCCTCATTACAGGCGCTTTTATTGACGAGCTGTGGGCAGAGCTCCGGCCTCGTGTGGATTACTGATTTATGGCCCTCGGACTATTCATTAAAGGCCCGAATTTTAAGCATTGATTTTATTTGATTTTAATAGCCATCTCCAGTCGGCTATTTATCTGCCGCGGACGCAAATAAATCGGCTGTAAAATGGTCAACTGATGGCCCTCTGTGTCTGTGTGTGGACAAAAGCACCGCTAACGCCGTCATCGGGATCGGGATGGAAATCTGACTCGGAACAGCGGCCCTCCATCATCCGGGGCAAGGCGACGCCCCATCGGTCAGGCCATAAATTTGTGCAATTAAAAATTATGGTGAGTTTTTACCGTTGATATCAAAAGAGAGTCGGAGCGCCAGAGCGCCGGGCGGAAAACTCCCGGCTTCAAACCAATCGCAGTCTGGAAACCCACTGGCCCAGCTGGGCAAAGGAAATTTATGGCCGCGAGCCCTGGCAGTCTCGTAGATGCATTTTGCCTAGCGACTTCGTTGGGCAAATAAATCAGAAATCAGAAAACCGAAATCAAAGTTAAACGATTCTCGTAGCTGAGCCATAAACTGGGGGCCCCTTGAAAGGCACGGCGAGAAAAATCTATTAAATATTATGACAGATTTGTGGATGTTTTATATAAATTTGGAATTCATTTCAAAGATTTAGTCAAAGACAGAGAACTGGAACACAGGGGTCTTGGTTCTGTGTTAAGTTCCCTATCCTTGTCCGAAAAATACTCCATATTTCTGCCTTAAATTTCAGCTTAATTCCAGACTAAATAATTAATGTTTCCATACCCCCCATATTTTTTCCCTCTGTATCCTGCTCTATGTGTGCCCCTTTTGGGGCTATATCTCCAGGTCTGGGGCATCGTAAAAAATGCAAGTGTTAGTCAGGTGGAACGCTACCCCGCAGAGCCAAGTGTCACTCAAATGCTAAGAGAGAGTGCGGAGACCCGCGTTGCATCGGGAAATGCTCATTCAAACTTTTATTTATTTATTTATTATTTTCTGTGGCATAAATCAAAACTGCATTTGTTATGTCGCCTGTAAACGGAGCAGGCTTGAAATTTTAATTAGCCCTCCCGTCGAAATTGAAATATTTAAATCGGCGGGCAGCCCGCCCACAAGTTGAGTTTTTGTCATAAAATAATTAGACCGCACGCAGTGCCAGCTCCGGGATTGATTTCCCGGTGCCGAAGGGGTTGCGATAGGGACTGGGACTGGGACAGGGCCTGGTGCCGATAAGCCTATTAAATCGTGACATTCTTCATGGCTCAATCGTAAATCATATCGTATGCAGCGTACATAGATCAATGTGCCTCGATTGTTCGACTGTTTCGATGGCTCGAGTGCGTGTTCGATTTTTAACGACCGCGGCGACGTGCCCCGCATTTGAATCTGTCTCGAGTGCTGCAGTTGAGATTATGTGTGGCTGCAATGCATAATTATTCCCTGTAGAAATAATCGGATAGGCTGGGCATATCTTTTGATAGCAGGGCATGTACAATGCGCACTTCCTGGGAATTTTCTTGCGGGGGTTAATCAAGGGGATTTCATCAAAACAGTGTTCTTTTTCGGAAACATTAGGGATTAAAAAATCAGTCGTTGGTGTTTTGTAAACTAAGTATGTAGATTTTTTACCCCAATGAAAACTAACAAAACCCCGCTTTCCAAATTGAAATTAATGTAGTTAAGGACTTATTTAGCTTTGATTTTCCCTAAAAAAATTAGATTAAATTCCCTTATAAATATCAACATTATCCTAAATACCCCCCTGAGATTTCTGAAGTGTCTCATGTGCCTCACTAATGTCAACTCCCCTGGGACCTATCTTGCAGTAATTACAAAAATTAATGACTTACCAAGTAATACCCATTCGATGATGTCTCCCCTCATGATATTTGACCACGAAAAGTGTAGTTTTTTATCGAGGAAATCCCACAATCTGCCCGGGAGTCCGCTCACGCACACTTTACCCGAATCCCCTTCCAAATCCTCACACAAATCTCGCCTGCCCAATTTCAAATGTCGCAGCGCTGACACTCACTTGACAGCTAACAACCAGACGATAAATCGATTGAATATTACCAACAGCCCCTCGGAGAAGATTAATTTATATTTTCGGGGGGACATAAGCAAACACGATGAGCATTAAGATCAAATTACGCGATAGCAAGCGATACGTCCGATGGACTGGGACACCGCCCAGAATTGGAGAGTGTTCAGGAATGCAGAGGCATTGGCCCCCGAAAAAGAATATATATATATATTATTATGGAAAACCTATCAACACACGGCGATCGACAAATTGAAAAGCAGCTCGAGCGACGTGCGGTGAAAAATGATTTTCCCTAATGATCGCCGGCCCGAGATTGGCAACCGTCGAGTCAAGATCAAGAGGCCAAATATGAAGGAGAATCCAATGAAAAATAACGAGCAGCCTCAAATATATAACTAAACATAAAATCGAAATGGCAAGCCCCGTTAATACGGAAAGTCAGAGCGGACGAGAGCGGTTACCGGGACGAGGATCCGCTGTCGACACCAAAGCCATATGGAGATACCCAATTCGCGTATGTGAAAACGCTGCAAACTCCGCGATTGAAATCAAACGCCCACTTGGAACTTGAACTCGAGCTAGGCCATAGAAATTCATTGCAATTTGCATAAACCAGGCTTTTGGGGAGAGCGGAGCAGCAAAAAAATAGGAAACACTGACAATTGACAACGGCAACTGCGGCGGCAGCAGCAGCAACTGCACCAACAACAGCCACAGTGGCTGCTCATGCCCAGCGAAATTGTCAATTCGGCAACATGTTGCCGCTTTCTGGCTGCCAGTCGCCAGAGTTGCAAGTTGCAAGTTCCCAGTCCCCACAGTTGCCATGGTCAAGTGCAGAAACAGGTTGCAACTTCCTCGCTGCAACGGCAGCTCTGATTCGGAATGCACTAGGCAAAAAATGTAATTTTAATATTATGAACTCTATAATTACATTGAATGGTATATACATGATTCATTATATACCTAATATTTAAAATTATTCAAAACATGTTGCTTTCCCCTTAAACATTATCCTCGTTGGCTGAAGTTCTCTATTTGTTCTGTTAGTTGTTTGGCTGTACTAAAATAAATAGTTGTGGGAACTAGCCACATTAAAAACAAATTTAATTTACTTATTATATTTTATTTGTATTATAATAAGTAAATAGGGACAAAATCTCTTATACCTTACACATTCTCACAACTTTTGAGTATTGTGTTCTCAACTATACTCCTTAAAATACCTCGATTTTCTTACTCTGCACTTTCTGTGGCTTCTGCTGCTGCTGTTAGATGGCCTCGTGCAGATTGCTGTCGCTGGCCGAGACGCCTGAAATTTGTAGCAGTCAACGGACCTGGTCGGGTAATTGTTGGCAACAGAGCAACAGTGCAGTGTAGCAGTGCCACAGCGTTGCAGCACCGTGGCTATATCCCTGAATGCAACATGTTGCCGCCGTTAGCCGTTTGTCGATTGTTTGATAGTCAGAGACTGATGATGACCATCAAAATGATGCATTCGTACACCCATGAGTTTTGACGTGAAATCAAAGTCGTCGTCGCCTGGGCATAAATTTTGTGAGAACGAACACGTACGTGGAGTGAGCAGCTCCTCCTCCATGCCAAGATTAATGCGCAAGTCAATGGCTGTGCCAGAGATTCCATGCAATTGCCGGCCGGAAGCGATGATCTTGTTAATTTGATAGCCTTGCCGATGCCAAACCGCCAATATATCATCATTAGAAATTTGTGAGTTTTCAACGCATTCGCACACGTTCCCCGGTAATAGCCAGGGCGGGTTCCAGGTGCTCCCAGAGCTCCTAGAGCTCCAAGAGCTACGAGTACTCCATGGGGCGGAGTCCACTGCTGGCCTAGATTCGCCAGAGAGTTACAGTTACACCGACTCCTACTCGGCGGAGTGGCAATTAACACTCGGACGGCAACAAATCAATTTTGCCCGCTCTTTCCGCCACATGTTGCAGGAAGATGCGTACCGAATCGATTTGCCTGCGATGCGCTGCACCCACTGCACTCGGTCGGTTGCAACTGCAATAATTGCTCTAGTTTTGGGGGCCAACAAATTGGCAGCTGGGTTCTAGTCCGGCTCCTTGGCATTCCTTCCCCTCCTGATACTACTCCTGGGCCTCCTCCAAGGCAGACAGCAGACGCCTTGCGCATACGAAATGAGACAGCCAACGACAGGGAGGATGTGGAGCTGGTGAGCTGGCGAGGATCTCGGTTGGGGACGGGACCTCAATGAAGAGGTTTTCCGTTGCCGGCCATTCCTCTTCTTCACTTCTCTTGCCTGCTTTTCCTGGCAATTTTTTGCAGTGTTTGCTTTGCTTTTTGTTTGGTTTTTTGTTGTTTGCAGTTGCTTGTGGTGTGTGGCGTCGTCCATTTCCATGCTCAATTTTCCAATGTTTCCTGTGACCGCCGAACAACCTGGCGACGACAGCGGTGCAGGCAGGTCTCGGAATGCGTTGCAAGCTGCAAACAATTGCGATTATCGAACGTGGCAAGGCTTACTCTGATGGAAGAAGGTATTCCTGGCCCCTGAGTGGGTTTGCTACTTCATGGATTATTTTTTGGAGACATAATATTTCTCAAAGTCAAAAAATCATTTAACTTAATTTTATAATCTTTAAAAATCAAGTACTCAAAGTATTTTAGTTTGGTAAGTATAGATTCTAAAATGATTGATAGATGGTTAAATTGGATAAATAAATTAATTAACTCTCAAATAAATATTATTTTCAACTCTATTTCTATACCATAATTTTGTTCAGAAGCTTAAAACGCAGTGAAGAAATCATTTTTGACCCTATAAATCATATATATTCTTGATTATCATTGAAACGCAAAACAATCTAGCCACAATAAAAAGTACCAAAACCCCGCTTTCCGTATTGAAGACTAGTTACGTATTGATTTTGTTGAAAAATGATAATTATCTAATTATTAAAACATACAATATAATGCTATATGAGGCTAAAAATACTTAACACTAAATAAAAGAGCATCTAAATATTTATTAAAGCAAGTCCAACACTATTCCCAGACTTCGTAACCTGGGTCGTTGCATCTCTGGCCATCTCTCGAAGCCCCTTTCCTCCTCCTCGTATTTATGTTTTTGGCCTGGGCCGTCGCTCCTTTGTGTATTTCGCGGGGCAACGCGATATAAATTGCAGATTTCTAACGCAATTTTCATAGCTGCATCCTCGCCGCCGCCGCGACTTTGACAACGTTGCCATTGTTGCGGCCAGCAATTGGTTCTGGCTTGTTGCAAATTTCAGACATTTCCACTCGCCATTCCCTCACATCTAACTGAACTTCTACCTCATCGGGAATTTTTCTATAATTTTTGGTTATGATAATTCCAAGTTGCAGCATCAATTGTGGATTGGCGATGTCTATCTGTGAGATCTGACCTAGTTTTAAGCTTTGTTTTAACAGATGCGGGATTGCTTTCAAAGTCATCTGGAATAAACCATAAATAAAATGTATTTTAGTGAAATTAAATTAATTTAGAAGCCATAAGTAGTATACTTTACAAGCATTGTAAGATTCTACCCAGGTTACTGATCATAATGTTCACAATCTCCACAATAAGAAAGAAACCTTAAGACCTCATCAATTATTTTTACATAAATAAACACATAATTTTTTCACATATTCTTGGTTTTTTTCTTTTTACAAAATATTTATTACCAGTCATATCCTCTGCCGTCATCGGATTACTTAACATTTCTGAGAGACAAACAATTACCGGCCAGTCATGTCCGTCTCAATTAGCATATCGCAGTCGGCCAGCCAGCAAATCCTTTCTGCCCCGTCAATCCATCTCTCACGCAGCTCACCTGTAGGCCAGAGCCAACATCTGTTGCCCATATCTTCAGCTTTTTATGGCAGAACACCTCCCAACTGCGCATTTAAGCTGGAGTTACGACCCGGGCAGGACTCGAGCCCCCGTGTGCCTGTCTTGCATAATATTTCCTTCAACAGTCCGCCGTTTATTGAAAACAAGGCTCACACACGCCCACGTTAATATTAATTGGCCATAAGGGGTGGGTGGTAGGGGAGCTGAGGGGCGGCGGACAGACAGGCGACAAGACAGAATGACAAAATGCAATAACAAATAATACACAATGTTCAATAATCGCCGCGATTGTCAGTGGCATTGTTTTGGCTGACGCTGACGGGGCCTTATGCCTTATGATTGCGGCGGGTGGCTTTTGTAACTGTCTGCGGTTTCTGGCCAAAGCTCGTGCCTGGCAAGCCAAGTTAGCACCACCACCCACCGCAACCACCCGCTGCAGGGAAAAAAAAGTCAAGAACCGTTTGAGAAAAAGACAAAAGGATTACTTTCTTACTTAACTTAAAGATTTATTTATAACATTCAATTAATGATTAAATTAAACAATTAAAAATTTTCCCTAAAACTTCTCATTTAATTTTTAACAAATATATATTTTTAAGATTTTTATCTTTCCCAAAATTAATTTCTTTTTCCAGTGCACTCGCTGGCAAAATGTATTTCTTTTGACGGCATCTGACAGCCACTGTCATTTTATTAAAAATGGTTCTCTTGATTTCCCAGCTCCGCCACCGCACCGCCGCTACAACCGCCAGCACCACCTTACCCCTCCCTAACCCCTGGCTGGAGCCGTCGCCTTTTATCAGTGTTCAAAATCCCGTTGTCGTTGTCAGCGCCAACAAGTTATGCGGAGCGGCGGGCGATTAACGGACATCGGCGTGGGTCGCCACTGCTGCTGGTGATTTCTGGCGAGGAGTTGGCGGTGGGTGGGTGTGCTGCTGCTCCCGCCAGTGGCCACCACCGCAACAGGTGTTTCCATTTCGCCTCCTTGCGGGCTGTGTCACGTAGCGCCGGCTGTCAGGAGCAGCTTGTAATTGCGGTGGCCAGCCTTTTGGTATTCCAGAGCCGGCCTGGTAGATGGGATACATGGGATGGATAGTGGGCCTAAAGCCCAGGAGCGAGTGCGATGTGAGCCACCGGAATGTTAATGCCCAGGTCCCGTCCCGAGCAGGTGTCCAGGCTGGCCATCGTGGCGAATTATGAACTATTACGGGTCGTTAGTTCCGTATGAGGGGCGATTAACCTGATGGGGAATAATACTGATAATTAACCGGCGAACATTCGCTCTAATTCGCCATAACCAGTGCCTGCCCCGGCAGTGAGGAGGTAGAGATCTGGGGCTGCAATTAATCTGGGCGAGTCTTTGACCGTTTGGAGTGCAGCTTCACCCCACACCGCCTCTTTCAATCAAATCGAATCCCCATTGCCGATCCTTTGGCATCTCTAAACGTGGCCTATTCAATGGACTCTGCTGCTGCTGCTCCTGCTGCTGCACTCCCAATCAGTGCTAAACACATTGGCATTTCGCTAAATGAGTGTGGGTACATAACTCAGGGCCCAACAATGCTGCTCCGCTTTCAGGCCCATGCCGAGGCGGTTGTACTAATTGCGCTAATAATGGGGATTACCTCATACAACCGGGACTGAGTATGAGTCGAGGAAAGGTAGGCAGACTTAACAAGAGTTTTCCAAACTAAAATACACTTGGGAAAAGCCTAAAAATCAATTAAGTATGAAAGGCTTTGCTGAAGATCCTTATATAAGTAAAGATAGATTCGCCTATAAATGTGTGTAGGCATTTTTGGTGAGCCAAAAAATATGTTTAAGTATATGCAATAATTATTTATTATTATATTTTATTATTTCTATGTTCCCTTATACATTTTGGTTACATTTTCCTCACAGTGCCCCTAAGTAAAGCACGGCGAAAGCAAAGCAAATGTAAAGCAAAGCCAAGTCTGGAACGACGCCAACGCACTAATGGGGGCTTTGTGGTGCCAACTGCTCATGTGGCCCGGCATGTGGATGCAGTGCACCCACCTCTTCACCGCTCCCCTTTCTGGCTGGTCTCTTTTGCATGCGACGGGCGTTTATTGTAATTTCATTAAATGAAAAATAAACGCGAAAATAGCTAAATTGACTGGGACCAGTCTGGGACCAGACCTTCGCCCGCCTATCCCGAGTCCCCTGTTCACAGTGTCGCAATTAGAGCTAAAAATTATGGCATTCGGCAGCGGCCAGTTGAGGCTAGTTGCTGTTCCTGCTGCTGCTGCCACCGTGTTGCCCACTTTAAATAGGTTGCAATTTATGAGACCGAAATGCAGTCGTGGGCGAAGACTCCCCCGTGAAAATGGGTGGTGCAGGGAGAGAAATGAGGCTGGAATGTAATATTTTTAAAGGTTTTTAAGCCAGCTGTTATACGAGTTGAGAATATGTGAAAATGTATGCTTCTTGAAGGATTAACAAGGGAGTTATTTAAGAATGTGTGAATCGTTTAATTGCTAGCATCCAGGACTGTTTCGCACATTTTCTTGTGCAGTTTGTAGTAGAAGATTCAAGAGTTTTAATCAAATACTCCTTACTGAATACTTAATTCCGCTTCCCTCTCAATTTTTCCCAGTGCATGCAAATGGATAATGCATTCGAGGGAGGGGCTCTGGTGAAATGCCTGACCCTCCCAGCTGACAGCCGTCATGGCAGAGTGAAAGTGGCATGTCGAAGCCTTAATTCGCTCTCGATTGTTGCGGTTGGAGCTTTGGCAAACGCTTGCACAATTTATCATCTCCGACCGGGTCGCTCATCAAATTAAAGTGCAATTTAAATTCAATTAGCAATTTGCGTGTGGAGCCCACTCCGCTCAGTCTCAGGTCAGTCAACATGACGGGCTGCTACCTTGCCGGTGACAAACGGAAACCGAAACAGGAACCGAGACCCAAACCGAAACACACGTCGTTGTAATGAAAAAGTTGCATGCAAATTGCGCAAAACCACAACGAATTCATTAAAACAATTACAATTAGCCTTCCGAAGGAGCAACAGCTGGCCAACTGCCTTCTGTCAACTTTTCGACTAAACTTCAAATTGGTTGGTTTTGCAGGGAGGGATGCACCTTGGCAATGGCCAGGGAAATATGATTGGTAGGGAAACCCAAAAGGGGTGTCTTCAATTGCATTCACTTATGTGTTTAACTAAGCTTATTAAGGGCGAAAGTTTGTCACGAAAATTGAATTAATTTAAGTAGAATATGGACATGGAATATGGATTCACATGACGTGAGCTTACGTAGGGTAATTGGTTACAATAATTTGGCTCAAATTAAACTAAAAATGTATTTTTAATCAAAAGAGAAATACGTTTTTATACCCTTTGCGAGGTATTCTAAATTCAGTGTTCTTCTTTTCCAGCTTTCGATGCTGATCAAGAATATATAGGATTTATAGTGTAGTAAATTAATCCTGCACTGCATTTTAAGTTTCTGACTAAAATTTAAGTACCTAACAAGGGTATTATTGATTCAGGTAAGTTATAGCTTGATCAAATTATTCCTATTGCTATTCCCTTCAAGGTATCTTTGTCCTTCTCTTCCATTATCGTTAAAATAATGCTCCGCGTTTACTACCTTGAAATGTCGAGGCATTCTCTGCCTCTGAAGATCCTTCTACACCTTAAAAACATATACCTACATTCACAGATTTTGTAATCAACATTAGGAATGTAGGAATATAAAAAATAAGCCATATATGTTCCCAAAAATAATTGTATAATAAATTCAAACTTTAATCAAAGCTTTGCTAAAACTCCAGGAATAAATGTTACTATGTATCCTCTCCCGATCTTATCTCTCCCAGAATCTTCTCCTCTTCTAAGTGCCTTTGCAGATCTCTTCCATTATCGTAAAAGTAACGCTCGACATTTGCGATCCTAAAATACAATTGCATTCCTGGACTTTCATGAGTGCGCTTCAGATAAGCGAAGCTTTTATTGTTTGATTAGACTTCCTACACATCGAAGACCTCTTCGCCTAGCTAGTTTATGGTTCCATAAAAGATTCGCCAGATCCCAGGATTATCCCAGGCAGTTGCGAGATCTTCGATGACTTAATGACTGACCAGGCCAAGTAATCAAGGCTTGGGGCCGCCAAGCCGACTGACAGATCGACTGGCGACGAGCCACGGGAGCCATAAAAATTCTACAATTAAAAGCGAAAGACGGCAGCCGCCACGGCAACAAAAAAGGCAGCCACAGCTGTCAATTATTTCGAGTACTTTTCACCAACGCCTCACGCAGTTCCACTGACAGCCGAGGAGGCCCAAACCGAAGTCGGGCAAAAAGCAGCATCGGGCCCAGGGAGCCAACATCCGTGGCGGCATAAATATCTCGATGGAACCCATACAGTCGCCATGGCATACTCGCATGTTGCCCCGAACTGTCAAATTATTTCGATTCATGAATATTAACGCCCCAACAACGTCAGAAGCCGCAAACAAGATGGGCAAAAAGCAAAAAAAGTACGAATAAAAACGGGAAGAATTTTCTGTATTTTATGCAGCCAAGTTTTTAGTACTCTTTTTGTAGATTTATACCTTAAAAAGTATTGAACTCTTTCTTAAAGCAATATATCAAAATCTTATTTAGGATAAGCAACAATAGGATTGTGTCATCGATGTTTGTAATTTGTAATTACAGAAAGACCTTTCCTTTATCAGCAATGGATCCTGCTCAGAAACCTTCTCAAACTCCTTCATATAGTCACCATACCCCTTAAGAGGACATCAATAAAAGAGGGAGTTGCATCCCAGCTTGGGAATACGTCGTTTTCGGAGTGCAAGTAGCCAGAGTCCATCGTCGACATCCTCGTAATTGACAGCCGCACTTCTGGCCCCTTGCCCTCGCTTCTGGCGGGACCTTTTAGTGTCGTCCGAATGTGTGCTCTTGTTGTTGTTGTTGAGCTCTTTACCGAATTTATCAATTAATTAAAATTCGTGCATTTTTATAAAAATGAATATATATTTTATTGATGTCAGCGTGGCACTGGCGACGAATGCATTCCGCATTTATACACCGGTAAATGACATTTTATTGGCGGGCAGCCGTAGCCACGCAGTCAATGTCACACAAATTATGCAATTTTTTCGCCACAATTTTAACTCGTTTTTGGTAAAGTTGGTAATGAATCGCCTTTGCTTGGACATATATTTTTGTATATCTTTTTATACGCTTCACAAGATATATTTATTTTTTATGTGCTCCACAGAGTTATTTGGCTCAACTTCTGTATATGGTTGCGGTTATTGAACCTTAATAACAACTCGATCTTTATTATTTGTAAGTCTCCCGAACCTTAATAACAACTCGATCTTTATTATTTGTAAGTCTCCCATGGCGTTATGCAATGGATAGATATACAATGAGTTATTCTTTTATGAGGCTAGAAATTAATTTCTGTTCTTCTGCTCTTCGTCCCAAAAACCCTTCACTTCTGTGACATTTTTGGAGTGCACTTCTTGTGGTTTTCTGTTCTTTTTTAATATATTTTATTTTGGAAATTCAGTGCAAGAGAGGCATTGACCAAAAATGGTCTTACCTAATTTTCCAAGAGTTCATAAATCAATGTCAGAGCCGCCGCTGCATTGATTGTCTTCAATTTTGTACGCGGTTCGCTGACCCCAAAAGCTACGTGCTACGTGCTGTGGCAATTATGTTTGCCACCGGCTTCGACATTAGCTTTGGGTCCACCGAACGGTCTGGCCATTGGCCAGAAAATCCTTTTGTGCCATCGACTAACTCATTAGCATATTTGGGGGGATTTGCATTAACACCTTCGCCGGGTTATGTAATTTCCTAGGCCAGGCCAGAGGAGCGTGACTCTTTGGCTTTCGCAAACACTTATTGTCCTTGTCCTTCTAGCGACACAATCTGGAACTCGACTAGGATTCGGGCTTGGATTGGCACTTGGGCTGGGATTTGCTCTGGTGCCTGCGTTTGCCTTGGGATCCCAGGCCTGCCGTTGAGTTATTACATCGCCCCGACGATGTTGTGCGCGATTTCGTGAGTGCATCTTATAATGCTATTAATTATTTGCATGTTCAGCTCAGCACCTCGAGGAGGGGCACTGGCAAAAAATTCTGAAGATAGAAAAATATTAAAAATGTAACCTATTTTATTTTATTAATTTATTTAAAATTAACCTTGCCCAAGCTCAAGGATATTTATAAAAAATATGTAAAGAGCAAACCCGACTCAGTTTAAGTCTCATTTCATATCTCAAACACATTTCGCCCTCTGTACCATGCGTAGGGAGCATTTGAAAACCTGGCTAAACCTGCATCCTTTCCTTAAATTTATTCTTGCAACACGAAGAAATTGTAACAACATGGCAATTTATTCCGAGCAGCAGCAGCAGCAGCAACAGCAACTGCTGCAAGCCTCGATTATTTCTCCTATTTTTTATTTGCATCGGTCGCGGGTGTAAAAGTGTTCCCTGCCATCTTTGCCAGGAGTATGGGAATTATATTCCCCGATCGGGAATATAGCAGCTCCCAGGGCTCCTGCTGCTGCTGCCACTGCCGCTGCATAAAATTTGCGAATCTATTTCGTCGGCCAGAAATACATTTCGCACACCTCGCTCGCTTGCCGGCATTTACATAGATATACGAGTGTGTCATGTCTGGGCATTCTTCCTGTTCTGTTCGGTTCTGTTTGGTTCCAAGGGGGGATTACCGGCTGTTACTGGGGGCTTACTGTACTGCCACAGTACTGAACCACTCCGGGGAGTGTTGTGTGTGAAGCATTTACGCTCTCATTGCACTTGCATTGAAAAATCTAACACACATTCACTTCCGGCGCACAGTTGCCATTTTTGAGATACACAAGAGCTGACAGTCTCTGGTTGGCTCTGGGGACACGGTAACTGGGGTGGAGATGGAGTCGAGAAGAGTTTATTCTGTGCACTCGGAGAAATAATAATTCATTTGGATATTTGCTGGTCACTTTTTATATAAAATGTTTTACAATTGCCTTCATTATTCATTGGAAACTTCAATAGCCCTAAAACTAATTATTTTAATTTGTAACATCATAAATAAAGTCACATTTCTTGAAAGTGTTACTTCTTCAGTTTGCACAATTCTTCTTTCTTTCTTTTTCACCTAATTCCAGCTAATTGAAGTAAAAGCCTCTGCTGCACAAGGCTAACGTCATCATCAGGCTGTGGTCTCGTCGCTGTCTTGCGTCTTGGCCAATTTGCATTTTGTGGCAGCTGCAGTTGGAAAACAGCCGTAAATATGTCCACACTCTCTGCACTGTGTGTCGCGAGCTGCGACCCCAGAAAACCACAGCCGAAACTGAAACTCAGGCTCAGCTCAGGCACACTTTGCTAATTAGCCAAAACCGCGAGCGTCAAATTTGGGCCGAAACAAACGTGGCAGGAGGCCGTATTTATGTATGCACTCGTACTCGTACTCCAAGTCGAGCTGCAACTCGAATGTGGCATCAAATTAATTAAGAGTCGAACGTGCCAAGGAGCGAAGAACCGCAGGGAAATGCAATTTCCAAGCTCGTCGCAAATAAGGAAAACGCGGAAAATACCAAAAAAGGCAAATCCCCGCAGCAGGCAAAGTGTCAAAGCAAGGCCAAATTCTGGCTAATTAATGATTATGACACATAGACACAAACACTGGCGAACTTCTAATTGAGAAACCTTTTTTGGGGCCTCTAAGACCGGACCACACACGGCGCTTGGCGTTTGGGGATTTCGGTATCCCAAAAAGTCTTTCCAGAGGACAAGCGGCCAACAAATTGACCTGCAACATGTTGAACAACAGCCATAAAGGCCTCCAGAAAAAAGAAGAAACTTGTTGATTGCTCTATCCGAAAAATTAATTGGACCACACACGAAGAAAGCCGGGCCAAAAAGGAGCGGGAACAGCCAGAAAGACGTCCGAAAGAGACCGCTGCAGTGTGTCTAATTAGGCAGGCGGACAGGTGAGCGAAAGAGAGAGCTGGCGATGAGGGCGCAGATGCATCGCCGATCTGTGGGTGTCATATATTTTAATGACTCTCGGGCTCTGGGTTTTGTGGCTCTGTGGCTCTGCTGAGGCTCCCCAAAAACGCGAAGGCCTGGCCTTGTCAGTGGTGCTAAAACTTTATTGGGGCCAAATATGGGAAAAGAATATTAAAAATTAAACAAAAAATAATGTGGAATAATAATAGAAACAAAATAAATATTGTTGGATTCTTCTAATAAAAACTTTGAATTTATCTGCAAAGTTTTTGTGGCATTATTGCCTTGACTTAAAAATAACCTTGTAGAATCTATTAAATAACAATATTTAAAAGGATTCAAATATAAAGTAAAGACGCTCAAAAATAAATGTAATTAAATGTATACTAAATAATAAGTTTTTTTTTCTTCTTAAAAAACTAAAGTATATCAAAAGACTCTTGCATTAATATTACTTCTCCAAATACCAACCAAATAATATTTTTTGGCTGCCTAAAAATCACATTTTCTAGTCAATTTCGAGCTTACTGTTTCGACATCTCTAGACTCTAAAAGCCGAAGTCCCACCGATCCCAGAGTGATAACTGCCGTCGTTGGAACCCAAAATGAAATGGCAAGGCGATGCGAATGGCTTGCATAAATCCATGTGAAATGCAACTGCCAACTGCTGCTCCCAATTCTTCCGCTCCTCTCCTGCAATGGCCCTGCAGTCGAGTCGTTAGGCCGAAATGCAAATCAGTTGCGGACTCCGATTCGGTTTCGGATTTGGAATATGTAGGTCTCTGGGGTGTCACTCTTAACCCTATTCCGCCGCCTCATAAATGGGCCAGCTGACATATCGCGATGTGGCCACTAGAGCGAGCTTTCTCTCTCAATTAGCAGACGGATGGAATTGTCAGGCGAATGAATGCGAATGTTTGTCAATTACCGAAATGCAATTCAAGGAATTGGTAAAGGAATTGTTAGAGGAATTGTTAGAGGAATGGTTAGAAGAATTGGTATCGACATCCGAGTTGAAGTTGCCCAAACTTGGCCGCTGACTTTTATTGACTCGAGTGACCCCCGAAGGCTGGTTTTGAGCAGGTCGGGGAATTAATACCACAGCCAAGCTCTGGCTGAGCAGCTCCTGGCCCCCAGCTATGACTATGACTTGGCCAAGGAACACGTGCAGCGCAGCATTCTGTGTGCAATGTAAATAGAATGCCCTTTTGTCCAAGTAGAGCTAGTTCTCCACCGGGTCCATGTATGAACGCCCCCTTTTGCAGGCGGCGGCAACGCCTTCCCAGCCAAGTAAACGGGGGAAGTACAGAGAGAAAAATGGGAGTGGGATATAGTAAAAAATGTATCTATCTGTTTAAAAGTATATTTTAATTATTTAAAACATATTACGATGTTAGTTGCGAGTTCCTTTTATTTTCAGAAATATTTCAATGTTTTCCCGTTCATTTCATCTTCGTAAGCTTTTCCACTAACTTTAATTAATTAAATTAATAAAAAACTAGATTTCTCTCCGTGTGAACATCTTCTAGGTGGACAGTGGAGATGCAGTCGCATCGTAAACTCAGCACGTAAATTATGATCAGCCAACGGCGTTGTATATTAATTGCACCGCACCGAAATGAACAAAGGCTAGGGAGCATCAGCCGACGGGACCTGGGACTTGGCCTGGGACCAGGAGTCGGAGTCGGAGCAGGGCGGCAGCGGCATTCCAGTCTAGGCACACATATCCTCTGACCATACTTGGTGGGCTGCCGACTTGGCTCCGCAGAGGTACGGCCACATCGCCATCTCCATGGACTTGGTCTTGGCCATTGCCACCGTTGCTTCTGCCAGGCAGCGCCTCTTCTGTCCATGTGCGAGCATCTGTAACGGTGTCTTTGATAAGCGTCGATAATTATTGACCAGACCTGCCAGACGGGGGCCCCCACTAGGAGCTTCGTTAGAGCCAAAGGAAAGTGGAGGGAGTACCAGCGTCTTGGTTGTACAGGGACAGAAAAATAATAAGAGGAAACTGGACCTGAAAAGGTTAAAGAAAACAATAAATAAAACATTAAAAACTATGTAGAAGTATAACCTTGACTCCTAAACTAATTTAGAAATTAAGAACAGATAGAAATTACAACTTCATCAGTGAAGCCCCCTTTTCCCTATGAAATGTTTATAAGTAAATTATAGTATGGCCAAGAATTATTCTCTACAGTACGAGTACTCGCACCTTATTCTCCAGTGCACTCACATTTCTTCGAGTGTGAGTTAGATCTTTAATTAATTTCCAGGAAGTTTTGATCGCACCGTCTCTGGGCTTTCGTTTTTCGCCATTGTCGCGGTCATCACTCAGTCGGAGCTGGCCCCTGAGAGGGAGAAGGAGATTTTCAGATGCGATGACGATGGGAAGACCATGACGACGAGCCAACCTGTATGTCAGTGTCAACGGCGGACGACCCCCGCTGCTCATTTGCTGTCTTGCTGCTTGATGAATTGTCGCGGAGTGGCAGTCGAGGTGTGGTCTGAACCCTGGCCAGCCACTGGGTTTTGGCCCTTTCGCCAGGGCTTACCTCTAATGTTAAATTTTTGCGGCGGATGCTGCTCCTCGTTGAGTGCCAATGAGAGGAATGTTGACTCAGCTGAGCCTCTGATTCGGACTCTGCAACTGAAACCGAAAACAAAACTGAAACATGGCCAAGGCTCTGGCATTTTTGTCCTGCGGCCACCGGCCGAGAAACCTGAAAATCGTTTGTGTATTTATCATGGCCGACAAAGCGGCGCAAATCTCTAAAAATAAAAAAAAATTAAAAAAAGCACTACAAAAACAGAACCACTGAAATCACAAGGCTATCAAGAGCCACAATAAAAATGCCAGCCACAGTTGGTGGCAAAAGGCACACAACAAGCTGGTCGAAAAAACAAAGGAGAATCCACGGCGGCGGAGGTGAACCAAAAAGCCCGGAAGCAAGTCGAAAAGTTTCAGTTCAGTTTTATTGAATTTTTCGCCTTCGATCTGCAAAACGGAACCCGACTCGTAAATAAATCTTGTTTGCTCTTGCAGAACTCTATGGGCCAACGACAGACACAGTGCTTGCCAAAAGTCTGTAACGGCTGCTGCTTCGCCAGCTAAATTTATTTGAATGCCCCAGGACCTGGTGCCTTTGAAGGACATTTTGATGGACCATCAATCGGAAATGTAATTTGGACAACGATTTTTTAGAGAGAATAATTGGAAAATTTTGAACTTTCCATAATTTGTAGTTACAGAAAAATATTACATATATTAATATTACATATTATATTATATTAAATTAAATATATATTACATCATATTATATTATATTATTTTTAGCATTCAGTAATCATCTCATATAAATTTTCAATTTTTTAAGCCGCACTGTGATTTAAATATCACCTGGCATAATTAGACACGATTTGGTGGCAATTACCACCTGGTATTCCTAGCCGTTGCATGCTATTCTGGGTCGTGTTTTTTGAAAAGGAAAAATCGAGGCTGCCCGAGGCCAAGTCGTAAGCAAAACACTCGTAGCTCGGAAGCAAATTAAGCTGCAAATAATAAATAATTTGTGCTCATAAATGGCAATAAAAAGGCGGTCAACGCTGCAGTCGCAGCAGCAGCCGGCGATTTATTTCACGAGATAATTCTAAACTAATTTGGTAGCATTTAGCCAAAGAATTACAGCGGCGGGTCGGCCTTTGGTATCACACACCAGGCCAAATCACCGAATCGCAGTGAATCGCCGCGGGACCCGCCGCAGCTGAGTAATGGCATTGAAAAATGCATAAATTTTGAGCTGGCCACGCCCACATTTTGCGAATCAGTCAAATGCGGAGGGCATTAAATATGCAGACATATGGCGGAAAAATGTAAAAATCGAAGAATCTAACGGCCCAAATGCAAATGCAATGGGCCATTAAATAAGCATCGCTCATGCGACGCGTTGCACATGCATAAATATGTTGCCAAGCCGCGTATTTGATGGCCAAGGATGTTACATAATCTGATGGATAGATTATCGATTTCCCCTGTCCATCTCCGCGTATATATCACTCATACGCCGCCTGGTACGTTTCGGTTCGGATCGAATCGCTTACGAAAGCCGGTTGTAAAATAGAAATTACAAATGCAGAACAAATTTATTGCCCAGAGAGAAGAGCTGGGGACACAGAAATCTGCCGTGAGTGATCCCCGATCGCACATTTGCCAGCGGCGATCGTAGAGATCAACGATCGATGGAAGCCCGATCTGACCCCAGGGCCACTTTTGTTTGCACTTGAAGAAAAAGTGCGCCATTAAAAGTAGAAGAGTGTTCAAGATTAATTGTGGTATTTTGTCATTTTAAATAAATATTAATCCTTAAAGAATCCAGGTCGAAATACTAATAAAAAGAGATATTTTCGTGGCAGAAAATCTATTTTCTTAGAGACTCGTTTCGTACAGTGTCCTGATGTGGGAGAATTTCTTCTTTTCTGTATTTTTTGTTACTGAAGAATAACCAGAATTCCTTGAAGATCTTCATGGAATTTTTTTCAGTGCCTCCCCTAGTTTTTGAGAATCCTCTGGCGACTGTTTGTTCGCCGTTGTCATCGATCGCTTGAGTGCTGTGTGTCGTTTGAATGAGTTATGGCAATGTCTTTGCATTCGATGCGCTTGGCCATGACTCTTTGCATTTGGAAACTGCTCTCCGGAGATTTCTCTGTTTCTGTTCTTGGCCTTTTGCAGCTCTTTTTCGGTTCAACTCTTGCCTTGGCAGCCGCACATTGCGTATACGCACTGGTTGCCCTGCAAACTCAAATCGCTTTCTCACACTCGTCTCCGGCTGGTGTCTTTCGGCAGCCAGAAAGGTGAATTCCATGTGGCAGGCAGGAAATTGAATGTCGAACCGACACAGGTACAAAGTAAATAGAGAGAGAGAGGGCGAATGTATGCATAAGCTGCATAAATCTATCTCCGAAATTTATGACACACTCGAGCAACGTTAATAAGCAAATCAGGCACAGACCCAGACTCTGACTCCGATGAGAACCTGGGAATGGAGCTGAACTCCTCCTCTGGCCGGCAACAGGATTTTAGAAATGGTAATAAAACTTTTTATGGACACTTTTATGCCTCGCCGATGAATTATGAAATATTTTTCGGCAACGAATGCGGCTCACCAGCATAGAAACTCGCATTAATCATACAAAAGAAAATCGTCTAAAGGATGGCCAGGACCTAGATGAATAAGCAGCCGCTGGAAGGGAAGGGGAAGTGGAAGCGGAACAGCAACCTGTAGCCATGGCCATAAAATTGAGTTATTAAACAGGTGCCGAGAGGAGGCCCGATCCCGGAAGATAGAGAGATATATATCAATATATGGAGCATGGCTGGAGGAACCCCGTGGCCAGTGACCAAACAGCAATCAGTGCAAATGCCTCTGAGAAATGGAGGTCAAATACGGGCAGAGCGTGTTGGTTTTCCCCCTCACCAGCTCAGGCTGGAAAAGAGCTGGAAAATCAACATGCAAGGCACAAATGTTTTTCGAACATGTTAAACAAAAGAGTGGAAAATTATTGTTACATTCGAGGAGCGGCGGCGGTGGTGGAGGGGAGCGCGAAAATTCAACAGCAAAACAATTACAGTTGCCACAGTTCGGCGTTGGCCCAATTACGAGGGGTTTGAGGGGTGGTGACGAGTGGTGAGTGGTGGGTGCTGGGCAGGAGGTGGCCTGCGCGGGGCTCCTGGGCCCCTGGATGCCCGGCTTGTAGGATATGTCGAATATTTTCCGACAAGCGTCGAAGCAAACGCGATAACATTTTTACATACAGTGCAAATTTCATTCCACTTTGGGGGGAAAGCAGGAAGGAAGGAAAAGCGGAGCAGCATTTTCTGGGAGCTGCACTACCGAGACCCAAGACTCTGCACTGGGAAAAATGAGCATTACTTGATGTTTGTTGTGAGTATTTCATTTTCAATTTAAATTTTATATATTCCCAATTTTATTTGTAAGTATTTAAAATTTTAATGATGAATCTTAATATAATTGACTTTTGGCAATCATTAATTATCCGAAGACGCACAAAAGAACCCAAAATATGGGCATTCATTTATTTATATTTCACGAAATCTATATTTATGGAAAATCAAATTTTAAAATACTCATAACTTAATTTAATTAGGAAACTTTTCTTGTGTTTTTATTAGCTTAAAACATCAGCAAACTAAATTTTCAATACTGTCAAATTGAAATTTTTGTAAATTTTTAATTATATTTTACCCCTTATGTAATTTTAAAAGAATTTACTAAAATTCTTTTCCTCCAAACATGGCTAAATCGATCAGACTGTTGATGCTGATTTAGAATATGATTTATAAGAAACGACACCTTCACTGGGCATAATGAATAAAAAAAAGTATCGTTTTGCTCAGTGCACACGCAAATTGAAGCACTCACACACGGCGCGGCACTTCCTCCATCCAGCTCCAGCTCCCCGTTCCCTGCTTCCAGCTCCCAGTCCGCATCCTCATCCTCACATAACCATCCAAGGCCCAGGCCCCCTTGGCAGTTTTATCAGGAGCAGATGTTGGGAGCTGCCACAATATGCATTATATTGCTCATGACCCTTAGGGCGGTCCGGGGATAAGATAAATGAAATTAAGTTTCAGTTCATTTTTGGCTACCAGCAGCAGGGCCAAATATGGCCATGATAATTGCCTTAAGTGCTCCGGCACATGCAAGCCACCGATAGTGGCGGAGCTTAAAGTGGGTCCAAAGTTCAAAGGGTCTCCGATATGCACATACATATGGTGCTTTAATTCCCAGCCTTCATCTCTCATATTCGACGGTTGCCATCAATGCAAATAGGAGTCTACAAATGAGTCAGAGAGGACTCGGGTCGACTCCCCATCATGTGACCCACTTGAGGCCCCTCTCCCGCCCCCCGGAAACAATGCCAATAAATTTGCATATAAGAATCCTGGCAGAGAGAGCCCAGACACACACGAGAAACAAAAAGGAGAAATGGTACAAAAACCTGAAGCGGCACAAACATAAAATCTGCACATGAAAGGGTTTTATTTGGCACAAATGAAAACATAAACAAGTGGAAAGTGTATAGCTGGGGTGTGCGGATATTAAAATGGTCTGGAATATTAAAAGGAAGTTGAAGAATTAAAGGAATATTAAAACAACAAGCATTAAAGTATTATACAACCATGCAAACTGATTAAAAGAGATTGTTTTAAAGAAAGTTTAAAAGAAAGCTTCATGCATACTTTTAGCTTTCTTTAATAAGCAATAATTTTCCTCAGTATTTAGCTTAGTCTAAGAACCTATGACATATCTGTTGAGCATACATTAAAGTCTACATATTATTATAAATCCAAAAAGAGTATAGAAATCATAAGGTTATCTTAATGACATTAATTTTCTTCCCCCCTTAACCAATTTGCGCATTCTCTGCCTCACCACAGCCAACACTCCCCAATGGCAGGGCATTCAAAAATGTGAAATTTATTTAATTCGAAGCGGTGGCGTTTTTATGATGCATATACAATTTGCCAAAAGGATTTGGCCGCATGGAAAATGCGCAGTTGCTGCATATGAAATACCAGACCGAGGACGAGGGAGCGTACACATGCGACTTCTCGCTGGCCCGAAATCAACTGAATGTACACTGTACAATGAAATTTACAAATAACTTAACAATTTGCTTTTGGCCCTGCCTGACGACGGATGACAGGACCCGGCGGCGGGGCCAAGGATGGGGACTGGGATTGGGATTGGGATTGGGGACTGAAACTCGGGGACTGTCGAGTCATCACGACAACGCTGAGCGGCGACATTTGCCGGTGAAAGTTAAGCCAATCATCGCAACAAAGTCGACATGCTGCATTTTTTCGCTAACAGAGACATGAATTTCAATACAAATTCGCCAGTGTTCGGAGTGCTTGTAATCCATCGATGATCTGGGATCGAATGCATTCAAAAATTTCACATGACGCTGAGGATGACGAGGCAGCTGAGGAGCTGAGGAGCTGTGAAGCTGGGGATACCGAATCCCATCTCGCTTCCCCCAGGTTGCAATGCGATGCTAATTTCTGACGTTCTCCGTAAGGGTAGGGAGACTATGGCGAGGAGTATGAGTGTATGATCAGTGCCCTATATGGCAGGCGCAGTATAATGCATCCAATCCCAGCCGATCTTGTCTGCCCGTCGGATTTGATATTCTTGCGGTAATGGAATATATGTAAAGCAGATGTAAATCACATTATTTACCAGATTTCTGAAGACAGTTTTTTGTCTGCTTTAATTTGGGCAAAAGAAAGTTTGAATATTTTTCAAGGATTTTATTAAGTGCTTCGTTTACTGGTATTTCATTTATTTGTAATGATTTTAGGGTATTCTTGTATGTTTTCCAAACATCTGAATTTAATAAATCAAATATAATATTAAAGCCAGAGTAAAAATTTCTTAATTCATTTATATACATTTTAAATGTAATATAAAAACTTCTAACATTACACCGACATTTTACAGACTTAAATAAAAGTTTCCTAATAGTTTTCTCACAATATTTATAAATATTTTCTAAATTCATCAAAGCCTCACTATTAGCAGGGAAATGTCTTACTTTATAAATGTTATTTGAACACAGAATAACACAACTTTTTTGTTTTGTTATGTTTCTAAAAACTGTTTAATTAAACTTAAATACCTTTTAACATTTAGCGCATCGCCTTGCACAGTTTTCTCATTAAATTTTTACCTGAAAATAAATATAGGAACATATTATTATTTAAATATTCTTGAAGCAGAAAAAAATAATTAAAACATACCGCTGCAGCTTAAAGGTATTCCTGAGCATTTAAGGAAATTTAAGGTAGCATTTCTGTTGACGGTTGATGGCTGTGGCCCCAGCGCACATTTCTCGCTTTGACTTGCTAAACTTCTGCAGTCATCTCTCTCCATTTCTCAGCCACAAGCCCAACATAAATAACATAGTTGCATTTGGTGGAGCCCCGACTGCCTCGTCTTGCACTCGTCATAAATTTTAATACACATTTTGGTTTGCAAATTGCTCTCCGGCAAGATGCAATTCGCGCTCCTTGGCAGTCTGTTGCTCCTGCCCGAGCTTCGGCTCCTGCTGTTGTCCTTTTGTGACAACTGTGACGAGGACGTCAGCCTTTTGATTGACTGGCCAAGTTCAGTTTAGCCGATTTCCGACTATGCCCCGACAATACCCCTCACGCACTCGGTTAGAACGGCAGCAAATTGCATAATTTTTACATAAATATGCCGGCTCGCATTCATAATCATAAAAAAAGGGTTAGCCTTGCTCTGCTCCGCTTTGTATTCCTGTGTTATTTATTTGGCCTGCATATATTTTTTAATATGCAGCCTAATAGGCACTCCACTGCACAAAAAACAAAGGTCCCCGCCCCCACCTGGCGTATGACAAAATGTATGCAAAGCTCAGGCGGCAGCAACGACAATGAATGGAAATGCACAGAAAAAATGAAAACGAAAACGAATAAGCGCACAGTGCATAAAATATTTATGATGGCGAATTGTGTTGGCCATATTTTCAGGTTCAATGACGGCTTATAAAGCTCTCCAGGGCGGGAATGCGAAAAGCGGAATGATTCATGCGAAAACAACGGCAGACAATCGTTGTCTTACAGGTGGATGCTTCGGTTTGTACCTACAGTTGTAGGGATAACAATAGGGGAAAAGTGAGGAGAATTCATCAGAATAAGATGCGGAACGCGCATGCATTTGAATTGTAATTAAGAAATATAAATATATCCATATTTTTCAAAGGAAACTCTGAAGATAAAACAACTGCAAAAACATTTAATGTTTTTTATTAAAAAACTCTCGAGAAAGAGCGGAGAAATACTTGCAAGAAATAAATTTATTTATTTGCTTATTACAAAAATTTATTGAACTTCTTTGGAGTAATTAACGTTTACATAAACTTCCTCTAAATTAAATGTGTAATTAAGGTACTCAATATCATTCAAACAACTAAAGTATTTCTAGGTTAAATAATAATTTTATCAACAAGAATTTCCATAAAATCAACCCAGTTTTGATTATTGCATTTCACAAACCGATATTTACTTTTTGAAATTTCCCCCACAATAAATACTGAAAATATGATAAGTTCCCAAAAATGTAAATCGAAAAACAAGGAGCGATAAGCAAGAGCAGCAGCCATTTGGAGTCACCCACATTTCCAGCAGCGTTGCCCTTTGCCCCTTTTGGCGCCCACAACCCCCTGCCCTGTAGTCACTACCCCCTTCCCCTTCAACACATCCCCACATCCCCTGCCCTTATGGACATTCCCATTCAGACAGTAAAAAGCAACGAGCTGTGAAAGTCAATTGCATGCAAAACTGTGCCATTGTCAGTGGCATTTGCCATCGAGCAGCGGGGGGAACAACGGAGGTCGGAGCTGGACCAGGACGACCTCGAAAAGGACAATAAAGGGGAGGCCGAGAGGGAGGTATGACAAACAGGGCAGGACCGCAAAATGGCCACCGCAACAGCAGCAACGGCAACGGCAACGGCATCGGGCAAGCTGGTCTGGCCATAAAGGACATGCGGGTCAAAAGGACACCCACACAGCCATCGCAGGGAGCCAAAGGCCTAGCCTGGTTATAAATGGCAGTCATAATAACTGGGTTAAATGCCAGACGTTCTTCTTACTGGGTCAGGAGGAGCCTCGGCCGGGCCAAGCCCATGTGTTGATATGCTGTTGTCTCGAAACTAATTACCAATAGTTCAGAGGTCACTTTCCCATCTTTAAACTGCAATTAAGTGCCCAGGCACTCGAAGACACCAAAGACCGTGGCGATTATAAAGCAATCAAGCGGCTCGGAGCCCAGAACTGGAAGGAGCTCTCCTCTCACATCATTTGCAAAATCATAATTCGCGTGTTAAGAGCGCATTAGTCTCACGTTGATTTATCACAGCAGGTAGAAGGGGATTGGAACGGTAACAGTGCGAGAAACTGGGTCTGGGTCTGGGTCTGGGTCTGGGTTGTGGCCAGCTGGATATGCTCCTCCCCCATGCAATCCTCGCTCACCTGCCCCACCAATTCGCCAATCCGCCAGCAGCGCCAATTGTCTGCCCGGGTAAGCTCTTTTAATAACCGAATTCTTGGCTAATTTTTGGTCAAGGAAAGTTGAAGCGAGCAGAGATGGGAGTAGGCCAAAAGTTCCGCACATATCGTTAGGAAGTCTTCTACAAAATAAATGCAAAATGAAGCCAAGATTTTATATAATTTGTTTCTGTATATTTTATGATCTAAAACTTCCCAATTTGAAAGAAATTAAATTTCGTACAAAACCATCTAAATTATATTCAAGTTTTCGCCAATTTCCCTGTCCAAACTTACAGCAATTAACCTCCAAAAGCCGTCTATAAGCTCACGATTCTGAAACTGATTTGCATTTCACGTGGCTCACGCATCGCTAACCGGAAGATTGGCACCCGCTGGCTATGAGGCTACACAACCATGTGCTCCTCCTTCTCTCCTCTCCAGCAGCTGGTAATTCGTTAGGCCGACGACTTATTTTCGGCAAAGAAAAAGAAAGGGGATTTCGGGAGAACACGACGACTCTCCTTGGAGCTCCAAAGTGGAGCAAATTTATGCCCAATTTCATGCGAGTGGCAAATGATTTATGCGACAGGCGCATTGCAATTGCCAAAAAGGATATGTGCGTTGATTCCACATGGCCGCAGGACAAATAACTTCATTACGATTCCCGCTTGGAGTTCGAATCGGATTTGGATTTCGGATTCAACTGGAGATGGGAGACCGGAGAAGGAGGAGAAGAGGTCTGCCTGCCTGCCCCTTTGGTAATGAAGTTTGGCGATGTTCCTGCCTTGTGTCGGCCTGGAATTGCGGATTGCGATTTGGATTTGGATTTGGGATTGGCCTGCGATTGGGTTTTTTGGGATTGTAAAATATATGCAAGGCAAATCGCACGATTCTCGTGATGTTGCTCATATTTGGGCACCGTAACAAGCCAGGCAACACGCGACAACAGCAACAGCAACATCTGCAGCAGAGGCAGCAGCAGCGGCAACATCAGCAACATTGGCAACACCAGCAACGGCAACGCGAGAAAATCACATTCTACTTATGGCGTGAATTTCGCGGTCGTCCCTGTACAGTCAGAAAAACTCTAATGAATATGTTAGAGCAAGGGAAAATGGGTAATTTGTATTTACAAATTATACAGTTTTTAAATATTTCAAATTTTAAATCTTCATTTTATTTCCTGCTTTTTCTTTTCTTTTTTTATAGCACTCTTATGAACTGCCAAAAAATATAACCTTTTTTCTCTCCAAGCTTTGGCACTTGGCGCTGCCGAAATTCGATTTGAAATTCCCAAAATCAAATTTAAATGCAGCAAAGAAATGGCCAGGAAGTCACGGCATTTGAACCATTTGTTTAGGCCCGAAAAAGCACCCCAACAGAAAAGAGACAAAACCGTTAGCAGGCTACACGTGTACGTATGACAACGTTGGCCATTAAACGGCAACATAGTTTTTTGTTAATTGCACAAAGTGCCAATGCAAATGCCAACGCAAATGGGAAAATATGTTAATAAATAATTGGCAGCACGAGCAAAGGCAGCACATTTGCATCTGTGACCTGCATTTAAGTGTTCCTTTAGCCCCCTTCTGTGGGCCATAAAACAACTTGGCTGTCGGCTTATGGGATTTCACTGACAGCTCGCGACGCCGCAGTCAAAATGTCCTTAAAAGCACCTCTTTTTACTCCTTTTTTTTCTTTCTCCTTTTGCAATCTGTTGCGGCAACTTTTTGCACGCACTTAATTAAGACGACAAGTGAACGACCTCGGCTGTCAGAGGAAAGGGTCTCCCTGGGATGCCCAGAGTTCGCAGCTCAGCGCGGATCAGCGCCTTAAATATGAATTATTGCCGAAATGCAGCCGGAGATGGGATTGGACCGATGCCCAGATGGAAGGATAAAATAAGGTACCAAGGGGAAAGTTTACAGTGTTCAGGGAGAAAAATTCAAGAAAGAAATTGTGTAGTTTTATCGGTTTCTTAACAAAATAGTTTCTAGGAAACACTTGCTAAATTGCAATAAAAATATATAATTCATATTTATATTTTCTGAAGCAATTTCTTTTAACAGGCCATAGCCGCATCTCGTATTCATTCCAGTACTTAAAAGTTAACGCAATCTTTTTATTATCCGAACAAATTAAACTGAAAAAGAGACCCGACTCTGATTTAGCTGCGCTTTTGCATGGAATTTATTAAGTCATTAAATAGGCAATCCCAAGACACGCTAATCAAGTATATAGGCAAAATATTCTGGGAGTATATATCATAAAAGACTCATACCTCCGAGTGGAACCATAAAAAGGCCACAAATCCCGCTGCTTGGAAACTGAGCTTAAATCGCAGCAATTCGAGGTGATCTCGGGCGCAGTAACAACAAATAAAATATATTTTTGCGTATTAATAAAAAGGCCAACAACGATTGCACTTCACACCTCATTGAGATTGGCCATAAAGATGCCTTAATAACTCAGCTAAGCCGAGACTCCGATTCCCGGATCCTCTGCCTCTGCCCCTCCACTGAATCTGGATCTGGATCTGCTCCTACCCGCGGACCTGTCAGTATCGTTTATGACTGCCCATATTTAATTTGCCGGCCCCGACTCGATGGCCAATTGAAGCGTTTTTCGATAAGGGGCAAAATTCATAAATACGAGTATGAAAATGGCTTCATTTCGTGCACGATTCGGACGGCGGACTCCGTCGGTCTCGCCCTTCGTATCGCTTAAATTAAAACTTAAGTTTCAACACTCGCAGCTTTCTGCGATACAGGGGCCATTATATATTTTATGGTTAAAAGCAAACACACAGCTTGGAGGCGAGCTTGGGATGGGCGAGAAATATTCAAGAATTCGACGGAAAAATCGAAATGTTTAAGATATACAAAATGTTATATGGGAATTCTTTTTTATTTTTTGTGGCTTTGACAAGCACTTTTAAATTTGAGATTCTGCCCATTTAAATTCATTTTAAAATTCAGAGATTTTGGGACCCAAAACTAAGTTTGTATTACAGATATTTTGGCATTGACAGCGATATTTTAGTTTCCTGTATTTGAGGGCAAAAATGCTTTGCTAGCATTTTCCTGACAATGGCCTTAATGGTTTAAAGTAATGATTAAAAGTAATTTACAAATATTTCAAATATATTATTTCCCGTATATATTATATATTTTTTCCTTCGATATTTCTTATCGATATAAGCACATCCCTAGCTCAAACTCCAACTCGGTGGCGGTGGCTGACAATGGGAAAGGCGTTGCACTTTTATCTGACAAATGCTCGTATATCTCGAAAGTTGTTCGGGAGCTGAAACGAAACTGACCCTCACATTCATTTATCAAATGCCGGGGAATATGTCGCCCTGGCCAGGAGGAAAGTACTGCTGGCTGAGTGGCTCCCTGGCTCCCTGGCTCCCTGGCTGGATCGTGGCCACACCTCCAAACGGCGATCCTCTCTAGAAGTCTCGACTTCTTCTGCGACTCTGGACCCCAGAGAAGCTGCTGCCTCCAAAGCGATCTGCCGGCTACTTCATCATCATCTAAAATGTACAGCGCGTAGTCATGGCCTGACATTTTTGAGTCGCCATCATCATCGTGGTGGTGGCTGTTGCCTCTTGTTGCTGCTGGATGTCCGCTGATGTAGCTGCCGTGCCCCAAGATGTAGCCGCTTGTCTATGCCTTGCCCAACGGCAGCAACAGCAGCAGCAGCAACACAACAAAAAGGTAGCAACATCGGCCGCTACAGAGAGTGCCTTCTCGATGATTAATTGACTTTCAAAATTGCTGAAATTTTTAATTTATTATACGCGCCAAAGTGATTAATCAGTGGGAGAAAAAAAAGAGGCGAAAATAAACAGCGGCGGAGTGAAGGGCTGTCCGGCAAGGTAACCGCGGCTATCTTCGAGACCGAAAGTGGCCAGAGATGAGGCAAAAAACCAGACGGACAATACAGCATTCGAGTGTCGCTACCAATCCTTTGAGCTCATCGCTCAACGTGGAGCGTCGTTTAGGGCTTTTAATTGCCGACAATGTGGCTGAAGGTCTCTGGCTAACGGATTGACTGGCCAAATGTAGGTGAGCGAGCCACAAGCTGGTTAGAAAGGAAAGTTAAAAATTGGCCAAAGGGGGTTTTTGCGAAATTTCTTAGAATAAGCTAGAGGCAACTCGTTCACATATCAAATACAATTATTGAAGCTAAGCGAGATATTCAAAATCCTACAAACACCGTGCTCAGACACACAATTCCTCTCTCTCTCTGAGTAATTATTTACCTGCTGCACATTCCGAATAATTGACAAATTAGGTTCACTTATAAAAAATACATTTCATAATTAGGCCGTCGCTGATGGACCTCGCGATTGCAGCTGCAGCTGCTAATTTATGCAAGGACGAGCCGTGGCTGGCTAAGGACAGTAGTCGCTCTCCGATCCCTCTCCTCGGGCTCCTGCCTGGGCCACTTATGAAAATTGGATTTTTACACTCCATTCTTGATGGAATGTTTATTGAGCTGTCATGTTGCTGGTGTTGCTGTTGTTGCTACACAGGCTCAATAATTTAAATATCAAAATTGTTAGCAATTTGCACGCCCCGCCAGCAGCAGCAGCGGCAGCAACGAAAGCGGCAGCGGCAGCAAACTTGGCTAACAACGGCAACAATTGCTAATCAAATTAAGCAATTATCTTGTTAAGAGCGGAGAAGTGGCCAACAAAAGGGAGCTCCTCCTCGAGTGCATGGTGCATTTCATCATTGCCAATCAAAATATATATAAAAATAGCTCACACCTCTCGCTGGGCCTGGCCAAGGTTTCTCGCAGCGAGAAGGCGTTGCAGCAGCTACAACAAATGCAAAGTGCACATTGTGCGAGGGCATAAGGCCCGCAGAGTTTATAAAGTCATAATAATGCCAGGGAATACGCTTAAAATGCAATTTATCGCCAGCGAGAGCTCTGAGAGTAACAACAAAAAATTGATGACGACGACAGCAACAACAGCAAGTTGTCCGACGAACTGACAGCCATCAAGCGTCAGTCATTTTAGCCAACTGGCCCCGGCCTGGCTCTGAGCTCGTGCCAGGGAGGAGCCCCGCCCGTGTCGTGTCACGATCCCCATGCAATTTGGCAATGAAAATAAACAAATTCGAGTGTTTGGCCTGCCCAGAAAATGTACCAAGTCAGCACTCATCTCTAGAGCCGATGCTTAAGCCGGACCACGCCGGCTTTCCTGCGGCGCTTTTAGCCAGAATATTGCCGGCGTTGTTGGTGTTGCTGGTGTTGCTCCTGCCTGGGAATGGCAACGCAAAAATTAAGACATTTTATAAATTGCGCGCTGGCAAGACGAGGATTGGAGGGGGGAGGCAACCCTTAACGTGTTGCGCATTGCACTGCGATTCGCCACGGCAACTGACCGAAACATTGGCCCATCAACATCGGCCACGGCCAACAGCCATGGCAACGGCAACAGCGACTTTGCAACAGAGCAACTTTGCTGCACTAAGAGCAACAACAACGAGGCATTCCCATTGTCGTAGAGCTCATCAGCAACATCATCTCGAGGCGCAGTCGGCCATCAAGGAGGCTCCATTTGATTGCCCGAAAAAGCCAAGAGAGGGAAATCTGGCTCCAGTCACAAGCCACAATCTCCACACCTTGAAATCGCTGGGTTTTTCGCTGTGTCTTAGGGCTCAGGGCTAGTTGTAACCTGGCTAGATTGTCAGTCTATGCAGCCACATTAAAATAATATTTTTTTATCGATTTAACCAAAAAATATGCTTACTTTCTAAGGCAGAGATCAATAAAAATAATGACAAAAAGAATACATGAAAATGCAATCAGTAATCTAATGAATGAAGAGTACATGAAGAACTTTGGAACTTTTCCGTTATTAAGATGAATTTAATAAATATCAAATATCTTATTTATATTTAAGCTTTATCTATTATTTATGTATTCCAATATATTCTCTTATTATTTATTTTAATATTGTTGCCATTCGGTTTCAAATATGTTGCTAGCGTTTATAGCGGCCACTCCCACCGAAATAATCAGTAGATTCTTTGGATTTTGGGCTTTGTTAGCGCCAAACTTGCATTTTGGCAGCTAAACGAAAACTGTGTTTACGATCATCTATTCAGATTTTCTGTCCAGATGCTGTTGCCACGCCCACACCACGCTATCACGCCCAAAAAAGCGCCCACCTTCATCTGTTAGTGCACAGAACCAAAAGAAGGTATTTTTAGGAAAGTTTTTAATAAATTGCAAACTGTATCGGTATACAAACCCATGTTTATTTATTTATATTAAAATTTATATTTAAAATTTGGTGTAGTCATGTAACCTTTAAAGTCTTAAATTGCTTTAAAAAAAAAACATTTTTGCCTTTTGTTATTTTATTTTTTCCCTGTGCACTTGCAGTTTTTAGTTGCTTTTGGGAGTTGCTCTGGCTGTGGCACAGTCGTGTGTCTAACGCATGTCAATGAAGCAAGTTGCAGCTCGGCTCGGCTCGGCTGGGGCTCCTCCTACTTCTGCCAACTTCTTTGGCAAATTTTCATTCCTCATCAGTGTGTGCACACACACTCTGTGTGCGCTGGGTGTGTTCCTCACTTATCTCGCGCTCATATTTATGTTAATGTTTCTTTGCGCCGAACATCAAAAGCCAAATGCTAACGGTTCTCGTTCTGGTTCGGGATCAGGACTGGGCTGAATATCGCATAATTCCGGGACAAGTCAGCCAGGAAAGTGTCTTGATGGTAAATTTATGTTTCCTTTGTGTTGCCAATGTGTATATATTTTTCTTCTTTTAAGGTTTTCCTTATGGTTTAATTAATACAAGTAGTTGCTTATGAGAAGAAACAAGAGAGGAAGCTAACTTCCGCAAAGCCGAACTTTAAATACCCTTGCAGTAAGGTTTTAAAATTTTGTATATTTAGGGAT
>JAEIHY010000631.1:0-30573 GCA_018904565.1 Drosophila tsacasi
CTTCACTGCGTTGCAAACTTCTGACTTAAATTATAATACCCTGCAAGGGTATAAAAATATTAGAGCTGAAGGTACATATGTACTTATGTATGTATACATATTTGTACAATATTAATGTTTAAAATATTTAATTTAAAAGAATTACGAAACTAAATTAATTTTAAGAATTTCTTCTGTCTATCAGTTTAGGGGATTTCAACTGAACCTGAACCTTTGTAAAGAGGTTTGCGGATTAATCACATAATTCTAGGGAAACCCCAACATTATCAAAAAACTGGGAGTACCCTCGCTCAAGCCGCTTTCAGGTGGCTTTCATGGGAAGCTTTGATAAGAAAGCTTTCGGCATTCCGCGTGAGAGCCGAGTTCGAAACTGGAAGGGATATATCGAAGAAAGCTGAACACATATTGGGGGCTGAATCGCGGCGATAGAGAGAGCGCACAGCTGTTGCTTTCACAGCGACGGCGCCTTTGAAGGACATCGGGCAAAGGTTAGTCCTGACGTTTACGTTGCCGGGTCGTGCTTGGCAGCGACCTAACCTGTTTCCCAGCGTTCAGTTCGGTTCTGGCCTGGCCCAGAGCGAGCGACCCCATACGGTCCCCAGCGAAAGCGTGTCGTGCCAGGCGTTCGATGCATCAATGAATTATTGTAGCTCAAGTGTAAATAAATATTTGATAATGGAACCCGCGTAGGGGTGGCCCGGATCAGGTGGATTGCTGCCTGGTTGTCGATTGTCAGGAGGGCGCTGGCATAAATTACGCCATTGATTGCTTTCGAGCTGAATGCAAACTTTATATTGCGGCAATCAGTTGGTTCTCCCTTTCATTATCGGTTCTCCAGCCCCAGCCCCAACCCCAACCCCATCTCCACCTCCCTTCCCACTCCCATTCGACTTACCACCCCCTGCCACTTTCAATTCCCTCGCTCTTTGGCAGCCTTTTCCTTGAGACTCTCCGGCCACTTTCCCAAGTTCTTGTCAGATAATTTCATTATTTAAAGTTTTGCTCATAAAAATCAACTTTGGGTGTAAAGTTTAAATTTGTTTTGCACATACTGACGCACACAAAATTGTTTACAATAAGAGAGGCAGGCACGTGTACGTGTGTGGGCGGACGGGTAGGTATCCTGGATTGTGGGGCGGATAGGTGGACGGTTGGGTGGGTCCGCTTTGTTTAAAGTAGAGCGTGCGTATTTATAAGGCAAACAACGGAGCCAGGGCTACGGCTACACGAGCTGTTTACGTTTACACACACGGTTTGTCCTGTACAAACCCCTGCCTGCTCTCTCTCTCTCTCGCTCTGTGTCTCCCTGTCTCTCTTTCAACTACCAGGCCACCGCTTTTGGCCAGGTCCTCTCCGCATGTCCTTCGCCACGACTCGCTTTGCACTGATTGGCCCTAATGAATCTTTTTGTTACCTTCTCTGTGCGGCCGCCTGCGCATTGTACCATGCGGTCTATGTAAATTAGTTCACTTTTAACCCAAATATTGGCAAATGGTCATTTCACACCCCGCCGACCGCCAAATTAACATTTTAAGCATTCATGCCACTGCAATTTAAATACTTGAACATACTTTCAGTTTCAGCGAATGGGTGTAATTAATTTTGGATCCTGAATCGTTAGGTGTTGGGTTAGTAAGTAGGAGTCACTATTCTCAACATATTTTCTTGGCTCGTTAGTAAGTGCATGTATTACTATTATTAATTTGGAAATAAATGGGAGAATGTGTCCTATAAATGACAAACGTGGTAGTTATGATCTAAATGCAATTTTGTAAATATTCTGCTGTATTATAATATATCTCTACATTATATAAATGTACCTCTTAAAGCGCCAGATAAGACAAGAATATCATGCTTTCCTAGAAAGGATAGGAAAATAATGATAGAAACCAGTATGAAAACAGAAAACTCGTTTTTAATTTTGTAAAACTACTCCCCTATTACTCAAGATAAAGTGATTTTGAACACTTTAAAAATAACTTTAAGAATGTATTCTATATCGGATGTTTATGTCTTAGAACTGATGCAGGAATTATAGGAAATTTAATAGAAAAATAGTTTGAACCCGTAATGTTAAATATATAATATTTAGATGTTACTCAAGATACATTAGTTTCTTTTGATTATAAAATTATGATATTAATAAATTTAGGTCGAGTCAATTTACAATAACATTTTAGAAATATGTTAAAAAGACTAAGACAAAGATTTATGTTAATAACTGGGGTATTTTTGTGTTCAACTGAAACCTGCAAGAGTATACAAAACGTTACTTCCCGAAGTTAGGTATCTTTCTTGTTTTATTGGCCTAATTATAATAGTTTCGGAAACACTACTCTGCCACCTATATTAATTTAAAGCACAAATTTCTAGGTACCGGGTATTTTCCAGTCGAGCATACTGGTGTATTTTTATCCAATTTGTTATATCAAAGGCTTTTATCTTTCATCGCGGTAATTGATATGCCACTTCGATGAAAAAAAGAATATTCGGCAAACGGGGAGGTATTAAAAAATAATAAAAAGATCCGTGCTGCGCAAGGGTTAAGGGAAACACACAATGCCCGGACAGGTTGAGTTGAGTAATGTGCATACGTGACTGCAATGTGTCCGTGTGGAAGGATCTGTGTCACTGTGTGCGTGCAGGTGTTGGTGCTGGGCACTGACAGAACGCAGGTAGGAAATGTGCGGCCTCACAGTACGTATACGCAGTGTGTGCCAACCGAAAACATGCCGCAATGTTTGTTTTGTAAGCCTGTCGGGGCAAGCGAGCGAATAAGTGCCTGTCTCTCTCTCTCTGTCGCTCTCTCCCTCTCTCTGTTCCACTTTCATCCTTTCTCCGTAGATCATAAAATGCACGTATTTGTATGTATGCGTGCCCCTGAACATGGGTGTGTGTGCGGTGTGTGTTTATTCAACCGCATGAAACAATGTGAAAAACGCATGCCAGGCATACGACGACGGTCCTGTGCCTGTGCCTGTGTCTGTGTCCGTGTCCGTGTCTGTGGGGGCCTTCTGCTATGCTAAACTTTTTACAAGGATTGTCCCTGGAGCGGGCTGGCTTGGTTAACGCAACAATTTAACACAAAGCCGAAAAGAAGGTAAAAGAAATGAGAAGAAAAGGTTAAAAAAGCGTTCCATACATATTTGTGCATACAAATGTTGGGGGGTACATATGATGTATGTGCCCAAGGACTTAGCGGGCCATTGAAAAGATGTGAAGTTGATGAGCTGCAGCTCATCGCTTGGTGGATTTTGTGGTGCTCTTCCACCCAAAGAGAAACTTGAACTCTGCCCCTTAAAAGCACGAGTGTTGCAGCAATTACAGCAGTCGTACACACTCAGAAAAGGTATAGGTTTCTTTTTATTAGCATATTTAAATAAGGCCAACCAACTTAACAATTACTATAAAGTTCCTTGTTGGCCCTACAACGACTTCAAAATCTAGTCTGTTTTTCAATTATTGTAATTGTATGATCGGTTATTAGTCTCACTAATAGCTACTTGAACGAAAAGATAAATACCAGATACATTTATTGTCAAATATGGCAAAGAATCTAATTAAAATACAAATTTTTTAAAAACTTATTTTGATGCGCAAGAAAAGCATTTTAAGTGCCGTAACAATAATTTAAAAATTAAATCTTTATTAAAGTGACAGCATCTTAAGGGGGTCTTCTAATTACGAATTTTTTTAAAATCGATGTTTTTTTAATATAGAGGATCTGAGGGTTTTTTAAAATTCGCATTCCTTCATGGGTGAACGAAGCCCGAAAGATAGCCACTTCCATACGATTCGTGCATTTCTGTTATCTTAAAGGCGTTAAAGGCGAGTTATTTTGTACTTTTAAATTGACATATCTCGAAAATCTAACGTCGAAAACCTTACAAGATGTATATTCCGCTTCTTTGTTCTAGAATGTTGTCGCCCTGTGTGATCATGTTTTCTTAGAAGGGACTTTAACAGGCCAAAAAATTAGACAAGATTATAAAATTACATCTTAGACTCATATTTATCAATTTGTACATATGTTGTAAAAGACAGTGGCGTCTTTTTTAAAAAAGGCATGATATCATGTGGTATCATTGAATGCCTACTAATTATGAGATATCTATAAATAATATATAATATTTAATACATATTTTGTTAATTATATTTACTAATTAGCATAAATCGAGTCTATATGAAACATCCAAATCAATTTATAGTTGTGACTTTGCCTGCACTTTTGTCGCTTCACAAACATTTGGCATAACCCCTGACCTTTTCAACACAAGCCAAAAGGATTTAATCTCTTCAACAGCTTTGATTTTTTTTTCTGACAATTTTCCAGACAAGTGCATTTCAACATTTCACTGCATATATAAATACTTCTGTTTGAGTAATTGATTTCCCCAGTTGATGAATTCGAAATAGTATCTGTTGGTGTCAGTTCCATTGGCTTTAACATTTGGCCTATGCAAATGGTTTGGTTTTGACCACAGAATCGTTTAGATTGCTGAGAGCCAATGGTTGAGGCTGTCAAGCTAAATTGCTGCATTGTCAATGAATTATTCAGCCAGGTTGCCATTTAGTTGGCAACTAATTGTGTACGCCGGAAATTAGCCCGGCGCTATCGATTCGAAAATATTCAATAATCCTGGAGCCTTGATAAGCTCATCAAACATGCACATGCCGCCACCCTTGGGCCGACGATCGGGGGGACCGAAGGTTGTTTTCGGCTCCAAGTGGGAGTGGGGGAGGGTTTCAGGGTTTGAGGGGATATGCATGGGCAACGAAGTACAAGTTGCTATGGCTCAAGCTCAAGGCGTGGCAGTTGGGTCTTAGATGTTGTGTGGCACACGACAACAAAACAAAGGTCAACTTGACAAGCGAGTTAAATGACAAGGACCTCACCTTGCCTTGGCCCAAGCCTGTGCCCCTGTCCCTGTCCCTGCCCCTGCCCATGCCCGTGCTCGAGCCCGTGCGTGTTTGCATGTTTGACTCGCTGTGGCGACCCCAAAAATGAAGCTCAACTTTCGCTTTGAATGTGGCATGCAACCATTATGGCCTTTCGCTTTCAAAACAAAACCCCAACTCGTCCGGAACACTACGTTCCGTAGTTGTTGTTGTTCTTGTTGGGGTGTTGCCCTTGGCCAATTGCGAGTGAATTTTGATGTTTTGACTGGCCGATCCCGGGGCCATTTGACAACTCTATAAAACCGGTGTCCTTAAAACTCCTACCACTCCCACATCGACTTCCTCTCTCCCACTCCCTCTTCCTCTTCCTCCTCCGTCATTGGCTTTCATTGCCCCCTGCCAACACACAGTAATTTCTCGGAGAGTTTGGCGACTTTCGACTTGGCCACCAAAAACTAAAAGCGAAAACTTCACAGAACCGACTTGGCAACTGGAAAAGCGGAAAAGCTTTTGGGGCAACGAAAGCTCGTGGCGCGGAGAGCTTTCGTCCTGGCGCTGCGAAAATGTAAATGTCAGTCATGGAGTTCCAGTCGTCGGATACATGTGGAACACAACGAACACAGAAGGATCCAATCGCATCTCATCCCCGAAATACAATGCGAAAAAGTCTCTACAAAAAATAGACACACACAAAAAAAACTCCACTTTGTGCATAAAATAATACCTCAAACGAAGATGAAAAGATTTGAATAAATCAAAGCCGAGCAGTGTTTAACGGAATTAAGTGCGGGAATTGAGTAGAGTGAAGTGTGTGCGAGTGTTAAGGCCAGAAATCAAGTCAAAAATAAAACCCAATACATTAATAATTCATGGCCATCAAAGCGAGAAGCCTACTCTCATTGGCTTGATAAGAAAGTTCACGAAAATCAGCAACCCCAAAGGATAAGAATAAAAATAAAATAAAAGAGTAACCATTTAAGGAGTGTACAAGGAGAAGGCGAATAATTTGTTAAGCAAACCGCAGGCAGAGGCCCAACTCAAACAGAGAGTTGATAATAATTTAAGCTTGGCCAAAAAGCTCACGCCCCTCCTGTCTCAGCTTCGTTTCCTTCTTCGTTTTCTTATTATTATTTTCCTTTTTTTTTGTGTGTTAAGTTTTTTATGCTTTTTATTGTGGGCGGAGAGCGCAACAACAATTACAAAAGCATCAAACTACAGCAGCATAAATAGCTGCGGCGCCAGCATTGGAATTGCAATAACCATCATTTGGGGATTACGGAATATTATCGGGATCCGCTTTCATTAAAATGGATTTAAGCCAATGGCAATGCGCTGAGCTGCATTTGTGCATGGGATTATCGATTGTAATGCGCAGTCATCAAATTATGTTTGAACAACGCCGCCGCAACAGCGATAATAGTAGCAACAGCAACAGCAACAACAACGACAGCATCAGCAACAGCAACAGCAACAGCAGCTGGAGCAAGAACAAGCTCTGAATTGGCCTCCTTGAAACCCCTTTTTCGAAATCCCCCCCAGAACTTGGCGTCTTATGAAACAATTGAAGCACCGGCCAAAGGAGCAAAGGAGCAGACAAAGACAAAGGCAAAAAAGGAGACCGAAGCCGAGCAGCAGCAAAAGAGACAACGAAGGTAGCAGCAGGAGCAGCAGGACTAGGAGCAGGAGCAGAAGCAGCAGCAGCAGCAGGAGCAACAACAACAGCCGCCACCACAAAAATCGCATCACATTTTTAAACGGCAAATACGCAAAGTAAGTGAAGTGTAAACCGAGCGGGATGGCAATAGCCGGGGCAGGATCCAAAAGGAGGCAGCCAAGTGAAGCATTTGTCGCATTTCGTGCAGAATCCTCACCGTAATTAATGCTGTGAGTGTGTGCCGCCGTCGTCACCGATGCCGCGAGCGGTGTGTGTGCGTATTTTTGTGTGTTTGTTGAGTGTGTAAACTAGGTCACTAGGAAGCTAGGATGCCCCCACCCACTTACACTGCCACTTCCCCTTCTCCTTCTGCTTCCCCTTCTGCTTCCCCTTCACCGGCAGTGGCAGTGTCAACTCGCAAAATCTCCAACCACACCTTAGCCACCCCACCCCACCCAGGGCACCACTTACCTCGCCGGTGCTCGCGCTCACTGCCAGGATTAACGCCTCAGTGAGATTAACTGGCAAACAATTTCGGAGTGGCTGCGGTGTCTTTTGTGGCTATATAGATTTATGTATGCTGCTGGCTTGTCTAGCGTTTTGAATTCAGTTAATAGGGCGGAATATCATTGAGTAACAAAAAAGTGAACAAGTACTTATTATCTAATCAAAAGAGCTAATTAAAAAAATATATTTTATTATGATTATTATAGAATAACTAAAAATATACTAGAAATATGTAAGATAATATGAGAACACGTATTATTTACTTTGATTGCTAGTTAGACAATTGTTTGTTAAAGAAAACTTCGTACTTTACTTCTGGAAACTTCTTGAAAAACTGAAAGTAAATTAGGTTTATTAATTTAAATTTATAAAAGAAAGTAAGCTTAGAAAATAATTTTCTATTCTCTCATCAACTATTGAGAAGGTATAAAGAAAATATTTCAAATGAACTGAAACTATGTTTTGTAAGCAGCTATTTATGCTATATTTTTTCTAACAAATTTCAAATTAGTATTATAGACAAATATAGAACCTAGTACACCTTAAACAAGGGTTGGGCCAAAAATTTAATGTTCGGAGCCTGACAACACGAAACTCATGAGTCAGAGAGAAAACGCGAGCAAAGCAAAACGAAAACTCGTTTGTCTGTATGTGTTTTCTTTTTGTAATCCTTTAAAATTCAAAATTCTAATGCTCTGCTTGTATTATTTTTTGTTATTGTTTCTTTTATACTGTTTTTAATTCATTAGGTATGGTAATTAAAAGACATAGTCCTGCCATACAAACTGGGCCAGCATAGAAGTATGTAAGCCATAAAACCATAAAGCACTAATAAAAGCGGAATGCTATATGTCAAAGCTCTTTAGAAAAGTGTTTGCAGTTAAATGTTGCATTCAAGGAATGCGCTTAGAAACCTTAATTAATAGTGAAACGTGTCAGTAAAAAGGGTATTTTTATATTCATATTTGAAAGCATACCATATATCACGTGCTAGTACATAGTCCACATATCATACGTATGTACACGTACCTATGTATCCACCGAAGCACACGCAGGAACACACCGAGGGCGATAAACAGGCCTTCCCCGCTACACAAACGTTTTTCCTATCTCATATATGGCAAAAAATTCGGTGACAGGAGTTTAGAACACTGCCAGAGGGGCTGCGGACAGACGAGGCGGGGGTTGCGACCGAGTAAAAGCCATAAAACTCAGGCGCCGAAGCGCAAAATGCCCTTGCTTTGAGCAAAAAAAAAAAATAAATAGAGAAGAGAACAACTGAAAAGTTGAGGACAACGGCGAATAAATAGAAACTGCTTATTTATTTATTCGTTACCGACAAATCTCAATTGAAACAAAGTCGCAAAGCTTCCAAAATCAAAACTTAAATAGAAGCCACACAGGCGGGCTGCCCTGGGGGGGGGTTGGCCAATAAAATAAAGAATAAAGCCCTGGGAGAGGAGGAGGCAGAGAGACAATTACTATTAAATCCAAGTTCAATTCAGTCGGCACACAATTGAATTTGTTGCAGATTTGATTTGGCTTCGTGTGGATTCCGATAACTATTATTAGCTGGGATTAGTGGCGGATCGGCTTCATTGCCACAGTTACCGTTTGCCTCCAAAGTGTATAAATGTATTTGTATAATTAAAATACAATTCATTTAATGAATTTAAATGTTAGACTGAATTGAATTCGGTCTTTGATATAAGTAAATTTTATTAGAAACAAGAATAAAGCTATTTTAGGTTTGTTTAGGGATCCAGCTGAACGTTTCAATGATATAACTTTTATTTTGCCATAAATATTTATTGGAATGGAATAAAAATCGAAAAGAATAATACCCCTTAAAACACACATCAAATAAGTTACACAATAGACATTAAATGTATTGAAATTATGATAATAAGTAAGAAAACGGATTGCGGCCAAGTTCGTTGTTATTTCTCCTTAGAAATATTTGCATATATTAAGACAAACAAAAGCGAGCTTTCGCTGAAGCTCTTAAACCTTTAAAACGCTATACGCATACATATATGAACAAATGAAGGCAAATCCCCCAGCCTAATCCAGCATTAGGAAACAAAACCAAAACATATCCCCCCAAAAAGTATGCTTCAGAAATACTTACGCCTTAAATCCGGCTGAAAGGCAGAATGGCATCGTTTGCTTATGAAAATACAACCGCCAAGTTATCATGCATATTGCACAAAGTGGATTATAGTTAATGAGTTTCACCAAAACGATACATTTATATTTATAAGCTTGATAAGTATTTCCATGGCAAAACTTTTTTCATTAAATTTTTAAATATTCAATTGACCATTAAAGTGAATTGAAAGTTCATTTGCTAATAACTCGAAAATATATTTCGTGCGCTACTAACTATATTGAAAATAAATGAAAACAAAAACCGTACTTGTTTTTGTTGAAAGTTTAAAATTTGTTGTACTAAGCCTGAAACGATTTAGTGCTTCTTTAATATAAACATTTTTAAGGCTTCAAAGCCACGTTTAGTACCTTCCATGAGGTTTTACCGCTAAAGAACATTCTTGAGTTTTTTTTTTTTAAGGAATACAAATACACAAGTGACTGAAACACGAATGTGATAATTATACAGCTATAAGCTATGACTTGTAAAATCAAATTAATTACTAACCCAAGATTCCAATAACACGATTTATTAAAAATATTAATTGAAGAAAATAATTGAAAAATTCGAAATATCATTTAATTTATAATTAAAGTATTCTTATAAAGCGGGACTTTTACTTATTTATCTTTTAAAACCAATTTATCAATGCATAGTTTGCAAGTTTTATTTAAAGAAATATATACATTGTATTTAAAGGTACATATATTGTGTTTGGTACCTAAATAGATATTCAAAGGCTGCGATATAGATACGTGCATTAAGTTGATATTTTGTTTGATAAATCGAAGGTTATGAAATGTGGTCTTAAAGATGTATAAAATATATAACAAACAGACAAATAAATGAAATCATTATTTTCTATCGATACTGTCGATATTTTAACGATAAATGTAATAGTTTTCAATATTGAAAAGTTGGATGTAGTTTTGATATTATATTTTTGTCGATATATCATCATTTTCAGCTCAATCTATGTACATCCCATTTACATGCATTACAAAATCAGATATATTTATCTTTTAGTTTGAAGTCGCATTTAATTTTATTTCATAAATTAATGCCGCATATTATTCCCAATTCAGTATTCTATTCAGTATACCGAGTCCTTAAGGAACACAGCGAAGTGTATAAATCGCTTACGTTTGCCCAAGTTGTCATAAAAACTGCTGTGGCCCATAAAACGAAGCTTGACGCTCGCTTTGCCTCAGCTCAGATTCATTTTCCCATGCCGCCTTTCGCGCTTTCCTTGGCCTTTCCTTTCCGGAGGACACTCCTACATTTCTGTGTCTATTTATATGTATTTTGTGTGTTTATTTGTATGGGTTTACCTCGATTTGTACTTTGTGCGCTCGCCATTTCGATAATCAAATTTCTGGCTCGCGTTCTGATTATGATTCTGACTCTGCTTCTGATTCTGATTTTGATTCCTGGTCCCTTTGCAGGATATGACAAGTGATGGTGCTGTTACGTTTTGGATATTTTTGCTTTGTTTGATCGCCTCGCCGCACCTGGAGGGGGGCGAGGCCGGGAGGCCCGATGAGCTGCACATCGGCGGCATCTTTCCGATAGCCGGCAAGGGAGGATGGCAGGGCGGGCAGGCGTGCATGCCGGCCGCAAGACTGGCGTTGGATGATGTCAACAAGCAGACGAACCTGCTCCCGGGCTTCAAGCTCATCCTGCACAGCAACGACAGCGAGGTGAGTAGCGAGAGTCCTGCAAAGGGTAAGCCCTACTTATAGTCCAGGTCCCCATACTGAGTACTGGGACGTATCCTCGGTCCTCTGGCGCTCCGTCACACACCCTTGGGTGCCACTTATTTTGTTTCGTTTTTGTTTCTGTTCACTGATGACTGGAGTGCCTCCGCTGCCAACGGGTATGAGGCTGGCTGGCGGAGCGCTGGCATTCATTAGCATATTTCTCCAGGGGACGGGCGGGGATACGGGGCGGTCTTTTAACAGTTGCCAAACAGTTTTATTATGGTTCGCAATAAAGGGTATTATTTCGACGCAGTACATACTGTGCCAAGTCCACTACTCGTTAGTTTCTCCGCCTGAGCCGGACCATAAATTGAAATTGAGATTCAATTAGGGCAAATTCGACATTGCGAAAAGTAGTTACATATACTTAGGCTTAGACTTGGCTTGATTGCCTGTGATTTGTAAAAGGAATTTAGTGTTAGTGCTAACCAAAATTATATGGAAATTCATAGGTTAAATACTGCCTTATGATGTAGGATCGAAGAAAGCTTAAGAGTGAGATCTTGGAAACTTGTAGAAATATATACAAAGTTATATCTATGCCTATGAAAATATATATAATAAAAGGAGCTCACATACTTAAAGATATGTACATAGTAGACTTAAACCACGCTTTGTCCTTGTCAAAAGCTGGACATTTTCATGTTCCTGTTCGTTATAACTATAGTAAAGAAGTATCTGGTTAATAGAGCTAGGATAACAAAAAATTAATATTTAACTAAATTACTACATTACAACATTGTATACTTAAGAAATCTTTAAAATTAAAACTTAATCCATTTAAAGAACGAAGAAATTGGTGCACATATTTTTTTACCCTCACAAAAATCAGCATTAAAGATTTCCTCATAAAACTTGTATATTTAAAACCCATGACATTATCTCATTGATTATAAATAAAAATATATAAGAGTATCAGAATAGCTAATAAAACAGTCGCTATTAATAAACTTCCCCAAATTTGGAAAGGCATACATCATGATAAATGGCCAGTAACAAGACCCATTTTAGAGTTCGCACAGCCAACTAACTGGCGCTATCAATGCCCCTCGGCGCTTCACTTTATGTAACATTTTTATTTGTTTTCATATTTTGCACATTTCTGTGTGTTTTCCATTTTAAGGATCTGCGGTACAGTTGTTGCGGTTTCGACTACTTTGGCTTTGGTTTCGGTTACGGTTTCGGGGCCCCTTCTGCCCTGCCTATTTATAAGCGCGAACCTCATTAGTTTTAAGTGAGCGAAAGCTTAACTACTTGTTTTGAGTTTTGAATGAGGTCACTTTGCCCCGGCCCAGCCGTAGCTCATCATTTGAGTTATTTTTATTCAAGGCTGCCAGGAGGGACAGACACTATATATCTTAGGCCACACTCGCATCCACATTCACATCCACATCCATAGCCATTCACTGGGAAGATGCGGACATGCAGATAAGGGCAGAGGCCGGAGGGAGCTGGAGGTGGATTCATCTCTGTTCCATGTCCATGTCTGTTCCGCTCCTCCATCCCGGTTAGTTCGGTTCAGTTCAGTTCGCTTCGCTGGACTGAGCCGAGCCGGGCGCGTTATGTTTGTGGCTTAGGCAAACAGCTTCCGTTAAATTCTGCATAATTAGTTGCCATCTCCAGCTCCCGCCCCGTCTTCCCACACCCCCGGCCACATCCATGTCAGAAGGCAAGCGACAAGCGGCAAAGGTCGCACGCAATGTTTGCTTTTGCGTTTGCCTTTGCCGCTGCCTTTTGCTTGACCTACTTTGATGTGTGAAATGTCCCAAAGAAGCCTGCACAGAGGCACCGCACAGAAGCGAACAAAAAAACATAAACAATTGTGAAAATCTTGGTCTTTACAAACTAAACTATCAAATGCCCTTCTTACCTAAAAGATCTGCATAGCAAGAGAGCCAAAGAGCTCTCTATGTATGAACATAAAATAAGATAAGTATGAAGTTTAGTTTTCAATGAACTAAGAAAACGTTTTAAGTAAAAAATACTTGAGCATTCAGAGTCGGCATGTGTATTTTGTTCTTGTAAACCTAATTCTACAATTTATCGAATAGTTTATATAACAAGAAATAAATCTATCGGATATAAATAAATTTGAAGGCTTTAGGTATCAATTTTTGATTTTAGGACGAATTTATGCGATCAATTCAAGAATTGTAACATTGTTTAGGAAGAATTTATGCATTCAGTCCACGAATTCATGCATTCAGTTCACGAATTTCTGCTTTCAATTGACGAATTCATGCATTCATTTCACGAATTCATGCAATTCTTGAATTCGCTACCAAAAATGTGTAAATAAATATGAATACATAAATAGTTACGAGAAATTTAATGAAATTTAATCTGCTTAAATTAGGTAGCAGCGAATGTTAAAGCCATTTATGCCCATTTAAGCAAAGACTTACTGAGTGACTAATGCAGGACCCAAGTCAGAGACCAAATAAGCCGCGGTTTATACCATAAATATTCTGGTACCTCTGTGAGTTAAGAAAGAAGGAATTCATTTAAATAGACAACATAAACTTATCAGTACATTAAGCTTAGACTTTGAAGTATATCTTACAATATTATTGTATATCTTAAAATAATCATAAGATCAAACTAAAATGGATATCGAATTGTTATAAATTCTTGAATGCCATGCAAAATAATCTAATTTGGAAAGTGTGTGAAATTAAATTTAATTTAAATTTGTACCCATAATTCCTAACACTACATTGAAAGAGTATAGAAAGTGAAATATTTAACTAGAGCGACCGCTTATAATGCGGAATGCCTCGGGAACCCACACACCCACACCTCGATATAAATAGGTGGGGGAGTAGGAGCAGGATAATACTTATGCATGAACAGGGACTGGACATGAAAGGGAAAGAAAAAACAATTAGAAAGGTTGTTTACACGCAAACCACGTAAGAAATATGAAAAGTGTCGTCAGAAGGCAGGAGAGTGGGAAGAAAGGGAAACGAAAAGGAAAAAGGAAACGACAAACAGGGAAAACGAGGTTTCCATGTAAATGAATGAATGAGGGAATGAATAACTGAATGAATGAATCATTTATATGGTCAACATGGACGTAAATCGAAACGTTACCCCAAGAAGCGAGCTGAAGTCAAGTAAGGAATATGTCGACCGTAATAGTACCCGCCAAAATGAGTAGCAATTATGGAAAAAAACGATACTTTTTTTTGAGTATTACATATTAGTATTTATAGTATTCATGAATGATTTTTACTTCTTGAATTTTTCTATATCAGTAGAATAAATGTAAACGCAAAAAATTGTTCAGGCTATTAAAGCACCTGAATGCCAGAATCTTTTTGGAGATTTGAGAAATATAATTAAATTTACTAAATGATAAATAATATGATTTATATATACCAAATACTGCCAAATAATAAATATTAAGTATACATTTATAAGTTTGCATTATTTAGCACATACACCATTAAGAACCACCTAATTCCCACACATGACAACTAAATCATTTCGATAATCATTTTCCAATGAACACCGAGACATAAATTATAAGAAATGCGCTATTAATAGCTTTAATACTTGAATGTTGCTGCTTAGCAGCCCACATAATCAATACCTTTTTGGTCAGTCATCAAGCGGCTCCCACTCACTTATGTGGGAATATTTATGGAAGAGTGACGCAGAGCATAATTTTGTTGGCATCTCTGGATATATAATAATTTACTTTCCCTTTTCGCAGTGCGAGCCCGGGCTGGGCGCCAGCGTAATGTACAATCTGCTCTACAATAGACCGCAGAAACTAATGTTGCTGGCAGGATGCAGCACGGTCTGCACCACTGTGGCAGAGGCTGCCAAAATGTGGAATCTCATTGTGGTAAGTTGCATTTGCATAATGCGAGGTCAACATGGATATTTAAGACCCTACACACGAAGCAGAACTTATGTAGAATATAGAAATCGTCTTTGAGTTAGGAAATCTCCATGGGATATGCTCTGGTTTTGCATTACGATTTTAATTACTGCATTCAGAAAGTTGATTATATTACAGTTCTGTTTTTGATTTCTATATTTGTTTTGTTTCTTTATTTTATTTTACTTACTTAACTTAACTAATGGGTACTGGAAACTGTAACGGACTTTACCGAATTACTTATAATCTATAACAGAGGCCAAATAGTAGAGTATCATCCAGAAAAATTGCCTGCCCAGAGTTCCAGATTCTCCCTTGGCACGAGTCACGTTCACGTTGCCTGATAACTGGGATAAACTAGTATTGAGCATTACTTTTTAACACACATTTTAAAACCTAAGCAATTCTTAGAGAAAGTAAATAACTTAAATATTTAGATAGCTACGCTTTTGCTACACATTTATGTACATAAATAATTAAAATTCGAGACTAAAGAACCATAAATCTTAGTTTTCCAAAGATTTTCCTTATACTCATTGCTCTTATAATAAGTTAAGCATAGTTTCGAGTGCATTGTAACATTACTAATGTTTTATTCCATTCGCAGCTTTGCTACGGAGCCTCAAGTCCGGCGCTGTCGGATCGCAAGCGGTTCCCCACCCTGTTCCGCACCCATCCCTCGGCCACAGTGCACAATCCCACCCGGATCAAGCTGATGAAGAAGTTTGGCTGGTCCCGGGTGGCCATTCTGCAACAAGCCGAGGAAGTCTTTATATCGGTAAGTCACTTCAACTACCTTAAAACAAAACTATTAATATTCGATACCATTTCAGACCGTAGAGGATCTCGAGAATCGATGCATGGAGGCTGGCGTTGAAATCGTAACTAGACAATCATTTCTTTCCGATCCAACAGACGCCGTGCGCAATTTGCGACGCCAGGATGCACGCATCATTGTGGGACTCTTCTACGTGGTGGCTGCCAGACGGGTTCTGTGCGAGATGTACAAACAGCAGCTCTATGGCCGAGCCCATGTGTGGTTCTTCATAGGTAAAGTATCTTAAATACTTCAATGCAAATGGTCTTAATTGCAACCACCAACTATTTTCCCCAGGCTGGTATGAAGACAATTGGTACGAGGCCAACCTAAAGGCAGAGGGCATCACCTGCACTGTGGAGCAAATGCGGATAGCTGCCGAGGGACACTTAACCACGGAAGCTCTTATGTGGAATCAGAACAATCAGACAACAATATCCGGAATGACTGCGGAGGAATTTCGGTAATAACTCTTTCATAAGTTTATCCAATGCCTCTTCACCAACACACCATTCATCCGCAGACATCGACTGAATCAGGCTTTAATAGACGAGGGCTACGACATCGATCACGACCGCTATCCCGAGGGCTATCAGGAGGCCCCGCTCGCCTACGACGCGGTTTGGAGTGTGGCTCTGGCCTTCAACAAGACCATGGAGCGTTTGACAACTGGCAAGAAATCACTGAGGGACTTCACCTATACGGACAAGGAAATCGCCGACGAGATCTACGCCGCCATGAACTCTACCCAGTTTCTGGGTGTCTCGGTAAGCAAATTCAACAATATCTAAATTAAATGAATTATTAATTTCATGAATATTGAACTTATCCAGGGCGTGGTGGCGTTCAGTTCGCAGGGCGATCGTATTGCCCTCACTCAAATCGAACAGATGATAAATGGCAAGTACGAGAAGCTGGGCTACTACGACACCCAGTTGGATAACCTTTCCTGGCTGAATACTGAACAGTGGATAGGCGGCAAGGTGAGCACATATTAGTGGGCTTTGTTCCATCGTTCGAAAGGGTTTTGTAAGCACAATAAACGAAGAAAAATGTCTGACAAGGATAACAGACCAGGAGAGAACAGTGATGATTTCGAAAATGAAGGCAGGTCAATTGGAGAAGATGCTGGTGCATCCAAACAAAGTGAGGATCCTAAATGGAAGACAAAGCAAAGCAGATCGTCACAGACGGTTACGGAAAACCAAACACCAACTAAAGGCCATAGGACACCAGACATCATAGAGATGACTTATGAACGCTCATCGGAGGAAGAAGGGAATGAAAGAGAAGCCGCGGGAGGCTGGAATATATTTCGTCGTAAGCGTCTTGTTGCTGAGTCCATAAAAGAGGAACCCAGAGAGTTAGAACTTATTGAAGTAACCGACGTAAAATTGGTGAGGGAGCTCAAGGAGCTACGTAACTTGTATCCTGAGTTCGAAAAAGTTCGCGAACCCGACAAGACAATAGATGAAATCAGAGGCCCCAAGACAACGGGAACCAAGAAATCGCATAAAGACGAAGTCAAGATTGGTCCGGATGAGGATGAGGCTGGAGATGAGGGTGTGAAGAGGCCCTTATTTCGACACATTGGCACCACCACAAAAGCCAGGGGATTGGATCAAAGAGCCGAAAATAATGATATCAGCCAAAGCGAAAACGCAAAACAGGACAGCACTGAACCAGCAAAGACAGAAACAGTAGTGAGATCAAAGAAACACTGGAAATTTCCAATAGAGGAAAACCCACCCGAGATCCCCGGGGAACCGCAGACCCTTCGTGGCGATCAACTCTTGAAATTGGGCACAAGAAATAAATATAAAAGATCTGTGGGAGTTAACACGACAATTAGCAAAAAGCCCGAAGAAGTTGTCCCCCCCATCGCAGAGCCTGAAGACCCCGGCGTCGAACGTGATGGAGGAACTAGAAGGGATGTGGGGCAAAACACTGAAAAACGGAGAAAAAAGCAAAAGTCACCTCTGGAGCCCGTAGTTGAACCCGAAGACTACCCCATAGTCATAAAGCATAAAAAAAATGGCGTCAGAGAGATAGGAGTTAACACAAAAAGGCTTCCAAAGGTGGAAATGCCACCCGTTTCCAAGTCATACACGCATTTCAACGAAACCCGCAGGGATATAGGCACCCACATAGACGCCCCTTACCAGCCCATTGACGATGGTACCGAACTTGAATCTATGGAAAAAGTTATAGGTAAAAAGGAAAATGAGGAACAACTTATTGTGCAAGAAGGGCCGGAGATAGGTCCATATGACATTCACGAGAGAGGTGACGGTCGTCCCTACTACCCGGGCTGTGAATATCACTTTCCCGGCACAAGCCATTGGCGTCGGCTCTTCTACAAGATGCGTGTGGAGGGAAAACCACGTCCGCAATGTGACTGGCTCTTCACCCTTATCTATGTCATGCTATATATTTCATTTGTTTTAGTTTTCTCCATGGTCTGGGTTGATATCATTGTCAACGACGAGATCAAGGACATGCCCTATAGCAAGATGGCTCAGCCGTTTGTGAGCTTCGCTCCGGGTGGACAATACCCTGATTTCCGGATAATCTCCTTCGATCCGCGCAACGATTCGCATGTCTCCGAAAAGTACACAGGCATAATGAAGATTTTAAAGAAATACGATTACAATAACTCTAGGGAAAAAACGCGTTTTGGACCCTGTACTCCCAGCAACAAGTTTGGCTATGCCAGCGGTCAGCCGTGTGTCTTCCTTAAAGTAAATCGCTTCATTGGCTTCAAGACTGAACCGTATACACATATCGATGAGGTGTTCAAGAGAACCAACATCAGCAAGAACGACTTTTTGGCGTTGAAGAGCCTATTGGAGGACAACAGTACATTCGAGGTGGATCGACATAACCGTACCTGGATCACCTGCAGTACGGGTCAGCACAAGGATGTCCGGATTGTGTTTCATCCAGAACCAGCGATCAGAACTGAATACACCGATATAGGCGTGCAGCCGATCGAGTATGACGTGGTTACTGGCAAAAGGAAACCATTCTTTGGCACAGACGATCTGAATCGGATAGTGGCTCTGGAGATCAAAAATCTAAAGGCGAATGATGAAGTCCAGGTTAGCTGCAAGCTGTGGGCCCATAATATCCATCACCAGCAAGAGGACTACAGTCAAATAACGTTCAAAGTGGTCTTACTGACTGATCCAAAGGGGGAGAGACTTGAAATTGTTCCTAGACATCAGAATGATTCATTGTAGAAATTAATTAATTACTTCATGGGTTGTAATTGAAATAAATCTATTATATTTTGTTTTCTAACCTAAATACCCAGTTAAATATTAAATAAACTAATAATTTGAATTGCAACATTGCTTTTACTTATTCCAGGTTCCTCAAGATCGCACAATTGTCACGCATGTCCTGCGAACCGTGTCCTTGCCACTGTTTGTGTGCATGTGCACCATCTCAAGTTGCGGCATTTTCGTTGCCTTCGCCCTAATCATCTTTAATATTTGGAATAAGCATAGAAGGTAGAGCTTTAACTGCCCTTCTTATGAATTTAACCACCCAGTAACGTGCTTTGTATTGATGTTTTCAGAGTAATCCAGTCATCGCATCCCGTCTGCAACACGATCATGTTGTTCGGTGTCATCATCTGTCTAATATCTGTCATACTACTGGGTATTGACGGGCGCTTTGTCAGCCCGGAGGAATATCCCAAGGCAAGACCCTACCTTAAAGTACCTCCTAATAGTATTCATCATTCAAATTGTTCCGCTTTAGATATGTCAAGCTCGAGCTTGGTTACTATCCACCGGTTTTACATTAGCATATGGTGCTATGTTCAGCAAGGTCTGGCGTGTGCATCGGTTTACAACAAAAGCAAAAACTGACCCAAAGGTTTGTTTGAATTTCAATAAATCGTTATAATAATAATATTTGTAACTCTTTGCAGAAAAAAGTGGAACCTTGGAAGCTATACACCATGGTTTCGGGCCTCTTATCAATAGATTTAGTGATATTACTCTCATGGCAGATCTTTGATCCGCTGCAGCGTTATCTCGAAACATTCCCACTCGAAGATCCAGTATCTACTACTGATGATATTAAAATACGTCCAGAGCTTGAGCATTGTGAAAGTCAACGCAACTCAATGTGGTTGGGTAAGTATCTCAGTTACGTATACCGTTCCGTCCTGATTTATTTACTTATCCTTACAATTCAGGTCTGGTTTACGGCTTTAAGGGCCTAATCCTGGTGTTTGGTCTCTTTTTGGCCTACGAGACGCGCTCTATTAAAGTGAAACAGATAAACGATTCACGTTATGTGGGCATGAGCATCTACAACGTGGTAGTTCTCTGCCTGATAACAGCTCCGGTGGGCATGGTCATTGCATCGCAACAGGACGCGTCCTTCGCCTTCGTTGCTCTAGCTGTGATATTCTGTTGTTTCCTAAGCATGCTGCTGATATTTGTGCCAAAGGTGAGTCCAATGCTCTTAAATCGTACACATTATAATTGTATATAATTTGTACTTACTATATTTACAGGTCATTGAGGTCATAAGACATCCGAAGGATAAGGCTGAATCAAAATACAATCCTGACTCGGCCATATCGAAAGAGGATGAAGAACGCTATCAGAAACTGGTTACCGAAAACGAGGAATTGCAACGATTAATAACACAGGTAAATCGATAGATTGTTTTTTATCGGGATGTTAAATTTGTACAATTTGATTTATCGAATTTTTTAATATCGAAACATATCGCAATTATTTTTAAAATATCTATATTATCTCTCATATCGAAACACATTTGAAAAAGTATATATAATAAATCAAAGAAAACAGTGAATTACTGGGAACGTTTTAAGATCTATTTTTATACCGACGTTCGCAATAAATATTGACACAATATCGATATATCATTTTTCATTTACTTATTTTCTTTTGAGATAGAAAAATGTCGTATATCGTTAGAATAAATAATATTCATCGTGTATCCCTTTTCAGAAAGAGGAGAAGATACGCGTCCTGCGACAGCGCCTCGTGGAGCGGGGTGACGCCAAGAGCACAGAACTGAATGGCGCAACTGGTGCCGCCTCCGCCGCGACAACTTCACAGCCCGCTGCCCTCATCAACACATCCGCACATGGCACGCCCGCTGCCACACTCGCAATCACACAAGGTGAGTACCTATACATGGTTCCCTGGATCCATCATTAGCCAGTTGCATGTGGTACTGATATTAGTATATTTGCTTTGGCTTGTCGTTCATAATCGTATTGTTCTCAATTGTTTAATTAGAAATTTTAGCTCTTTTCGTGGGCATTGACACAATTGATTAGGAAAATGGATTTCCAAGGTTGTTGGTTCATGATGTTATTGATTTTTAAGACATAACACTGTGTGCAATACAACTCTTTTACTCACTGCAAGTTTTGCAATACTTTTTTATCACCTAGACACTGTCGAGAAACATATACATTAATACACCTCGTTCGATGAAGTGCACTATTATTAATTACATTTAAATGATAAAAATGTTAATTTATATGAATCTAATTGCCAACTCGAAATCTTGTTGAGAAGACCAGCAGGTGTTTGTACAGTCTTATTTGCTTTCACAACAAAAACTCCTTAGCAAACTTGGCTACCGGTCGGACTTGAACTTTTTTCTCTGTAAATAACAAGGGTGTTGTCGAATTCGGACTTAGAAATTAAAGTGCACTTTTTGAGAACAGAGAATACATATATTCCTGTTTTGCTTATATATAACTTATTTAATTTAAACCAAATTTTTATTGATCTTATAATTTAAACGCTTGACCCTGTTTCTAATTCCATTTAAGTTTAATTATGTTGAATCACTTTGGAAAACTGTGCTGTTTTAATTTTTTTATTGATTTAATAGATTTATCTATTCTCCAATTCACAAGTAGTTTCAAAATCATTATAATTATTTACCTCGATTTTGAAACGATAATTGCACCCTTTTCGCACACTTTAACTCTCCAAACTTAGAGCTTACAACATTTGAATTACAAATCCCATAAAAAGGTTTTGCACATTAGTAAAGCACGTAGTAAAATGTTTCACAAACAAATTCAGATTAAAATATTTTTGCTGTAAAATTATGTATTATATATTTATACGCTTTTTGTTTATTTTGCTTCATTTAGAATATTTTCATAATAAAAATGAATACAAGCAAGGTGGAACATTGCATTTGCACAGCCACTATTCTCTATGCACTAAAGTATTTTGTCCGCATTTACTTTTCACCATTGTTATCATATAAAACATTAAAAATCCAAACATTAAATTAATTCGAAAAACATTTATTTTTCAGATACTCATGAGCATCGTACATGAAAAAACTTGTCAATTTCCTTTGCGTGATAGGTGAATTATAAAGAAAAAATGTGAAATGCGAATAAGGATGCTAACGAAAATATAAGATTTAATAAAGAAACGTACTTAATAAACTTTGTATCAACTTTAAGCTGAGCTAAAAGTGAATTAGTAGCAGCAATTTTGTAGCATAATGAAATATGTATTGTACCTTAAATGTATTTAGAATTAATATTAAACACAAAATACTTTTAACTTGAAAGAAATCTGGCATTAGCATCTAAACTAAAATGAAAATTGTTAGGCTTAAATGTTGAAAGGATGAAACCCAATACTGTAGGAAGTCAATAGAATACCTAAAAAACATAAAGTTAATCATTTTTAAATGCAAAACGGGAAAATATGTATATTTGTGTGTTTCTTAGAGAATACTCTATTTTGTTTAGGCTAATTTTAAGTTGAACCTTTTTTGCTCAGTGCTGTCTCCTAGAGCTCTTTATACTATTTATACGCATAGATAAAACAAAAAAAAACACAGCAAGCACTCACAGAATACAATTTTTCCAAGATGGCGGCCTTTCCTGATCCTTAATACGAATACGTTTCACGAGTGTTTTCTAAGCCAGGTCGCAGCAATACAAACCAAACTCCTAGACTCCGGGAATCAAGCCGCGAATCCCGGTCCTTCTCTCAGCAAGGGATTCGGTTTGGTTCCCAATAGCTAAGTTAGCTTTAGGCACTTTGTATAGATCCATGTGTAAGTCCGCGAGACGTGTAAATGTGCACTCGAAAAAAAGTTTTAATAGTTTACTGCAAATCGTACTTAGCACAAATTGAATGGGAGGAATAGCAAATCGTAGGTATTGAAAGGATATGTATACATATAGCATAGACTAGTGTAGCATAAAGCGTTAATATTATACTGTGGGTGGTCGCGGCTCAAGAAACGTTTTAATTTTTATGTACTGTTATTTATAGACGAATTAAATTAAATGTAATGATACATTTTTGAACGTACTGTAAGTTCTAAAATCGCATTTATAAAGTATATATATTATACACAGAAAATGAGGAATGGAGCAACCGAACATAATTCAGCGCGTCGTTATATAGGAATTGACTTTATTTCAACTAAAGCAAAACTGAAACCTATTGAGAAAGATGATGAATCCAGTAACTTGCATATTCTCACTTTCTCTCGATCACCCTTGAACGAATTCGATCCTTTTGTATCACACTTAAGTTCAATAAAAAACAAAAGTACATATATTCAAAAAAAAAAGAACACAAAAATTACAAAAATCCATCTCAAAAAGTGCTATAAGAACATACATGGACAACATCAAATTCCTACGAAATGAAAGACTTTAAAATCTAAGCCTTTGAATAAAAGGAGAAGAAAGTAAACAAATGAAAACTATACACGCGATAAACAAATATTGAAATATATGTATATGAAATTTACACATGACAAAGAACATCTCTAGTACATTGATATTTGTTAAGGATCGTTGGAATTTGTAGTTTAATTGGATTGTATTTCATATACACACATATAGCAGCGCTGTTAGGGTAGACGTATAACTCGAGATCATGTATATTGTATATAGACATTAGCTGCGGCTCCTCCAGGACACACATTCAACCACAAAGGCAACAGCAAACACAGATCGATCGAATAAATGCAAAAAACCTGTTTTTGAAATCCGAATTAACTACTTGCTTTGCCCTCGAATCACAACCCAAAGAAGAACTCTTAGAAAATTAAGACACACTTTAGCCAAGCTAATTGTTGTATAAATACTAGTAAATAGAAAGAGCAAACGTAAAATAAATCCAAGTTTATTTCAAATAAAACCCGAAACAGAGAAGAAAACCAAATCTACTGTTAGTGACAAATTAAAAGAGAACACAAAAATGGTAGCAATATGCAGGAAAAACAAAAGGTCAAAGTAAAGAAAAACTCGATATGTTCTTATGAATGTAACATTAACGAATTAACTTAAAGTTTAATAAAACTGAATAAATGAGAATTTTACTGAATAAAAAAAGGAAAACAAAACGAACAAAATTTTTAACTTTATTTCGGAAAGGGTTTCTTTGGTTTTGAAAAATTTGCCAGGAAAAGGTACTATAAAATTTCTTAATCTTATATTTCATCGACTTCAATAATTTATGTACATAAATTAAAAAAAAAAAAAATTAAAAAAGGTATTTTTTTAACGCTACAGTTCGAAACCACGGTTTTAAACTCGACTAACCGTAAGGGGCGAGTCTGAATCAAGTGCGAGCGAGATGGATAAAGTAGATCTTTATTTTCCTTTCTTTAATTTTCGAATAATATTTAATTAATTCATAATTCTTTTTTGTATTATATTTTTGTATTCATTTTTTTCATATATTTTTCAATATTATAACATAAATGAATTAATTAAAACCCCCACAACCTAAATTCCAGTACCAGTTAGCTAAATGTCGGAATATATAATAAAAAAATCGTGATGTGCCACGAGCTTGAGCTGCATTTATAATATGGAATCAACAACCCTTATTAAAATATTAACCGCATAAATTAAATGATTCAATTTAAATAAGAATAATTACACAGATCAACAACAAATCGGATTTTAATTTTTCATTGCCACAAGGCTAAATGCAAAAGTCTCTGGAGAGACCCACCCATTAGGGAAGTACACAGAAAACTCAACTTAATCAGAACTAATAATAGGAACTAAGTTGTACATTTCTCTTAAATTAATTTGCGGCTCTAAGTTGTGTCCGACTTAAACCTGAGAGAGATAATCGATGACCCATTAGACCCACTCTGATACCTGGGTTCACTGTACATTTGATTGTATTCCAGAAACGCTTTTTAGGGGAGAAGCACTCTGCTGAAAACGGACAGGAGTATTTTTAAAATATATTACCGAATAAACATCTTTTTAATGACATGTTTTTCCTTCCGCTCTTGCGATGCTAATTTTAAGGCCCAGCCCAGAGCATGAAGCTGCATCTTTGGTATAACAAATTATTCCAGCTGCTGTCTGGTCCGAGCTTGAAAGCTCAAGTCAACGTATCTTCGAACATATTAAGCCCGACTCCAGTCCAAGCTCTTGCAGTCAGCGTGCTCAGCTCGCAGCGAACGGCGGTGGTACTTAACTTGTGAAGCGGAATCCAGAAGATACAACTGACGAAGACCAAAACACCAACATGAATTCACCGAGGTTGAGTTTGAGCCTGGGCCTTGTCTTGTGCCTGATCGGCATTTTCAGCCAAAGTGCAACGGCCAAGCTGGAGGAGAAGTTCTCGTGGAAGCAACTGGCCTTCGATTGGCCCACTCCGGAGGCCGAGGCGGAGGCCAAGTCGAATGGCCACTACGTCGAGGAAAACAATCTGCCACTGGGCGTGGAGCGCTGGCAAAATAGAATCTTCGTCACTGTGCCAAGGTAAATTACCATATTCAAAAACGAAAGCCAACGCATACTCGTGATTACCTATAGTTATAGTTGTTTTTTTTCTGTTGTTTGGGGTTTTTAATTGTAATTAAATGTCAAGCTAGACTTGCAAAACCATCGAGTGTCGACAGGGAAACCGGTTTCCTGTTGGCTAGCTCTGCGTATACTTTGGTTTTCCTTTGTATAAGTCTATTTAGCCTTTTAAATGGCGGTTTCTAAATGCAAATCTCATCGTGAACGAAATGTATAATTAATAGGAGAAAATAAATGGAAAATTCTATAAAATATCATTAAAAACTGGTCAATAGAGACATTTGTGACATCACCAGATTTCGGGGCTTACCCCCCAAAACGCTAAGTGGGGAAAATTTTCGGCAGTCATGAGTAATCAAAACAATGACCACCGAAAACCGCTCTATCAGGCTACTAAGTAAATATAAACATTTGTTTGGGGTAAACAAAGATTAAATGGGAAATTATAAATATTCTTAATCTGCATTTGTAGCTGATTTAGCTTTATTAATTAAGCTTTCTCTGAGAACAAAAAAACACAACGATTAAAGTGTAAACTGAAGAAGTAAAATTCTCTATAAAATATGGTTAACGAAAAGAAATAGAATCAAATATAAAATAGAATACCCAGCACTTTTGGTAATATTTATAAATTTAATACAAAAATACGAATAAAACAATAGATATTAAGTTCCAAAAAGAGTGCAGCTTTAATGATAAAATTAACAGTAGTGAACTTTTTATGTACAATCTTTTGATTAGTATTTAAGTATAATATTCATTCAAACAAACGATTAATTTTAATGTTTTGAAGAACATTAATTAATTTTCTTACGAAAATCATAAAGCACCTGTGCACATATTTAATGTTGTATATTATTTATAATATTAGATGGAAGGCCGGTGTTGCCGCTACCCTAAACTACATCGACCTCGATTCTACTGAGAAGTCTCCCAAGCTGCGGCCGTATCCCAGCTGGGATGCAAACAAGCTGCCCATCACTGTTCAGCCCCAGGATCAAAAGACACCGTCGGGTGGACGCTTGGACGCTGACAAGGCCCAAGATGCTGGAGTTCAGCTGAAGGATAACTCCACCATTATTTCCACGTTCCGCATACAGGTGGACGTGTGTGATCGCCTCTGGGTGCTCGATACCGGCCTGGCCGACATTTTGGGAAATCCCAAGCAGATTACACCGAATTCCATTTTGGTCTTCGACCTGAAGACGGACACTCTTCTGCGACGCTTCGCCATTCCCGATGATCAGAAGAAGGACGATTCGTTCTTTGCAAATATTGTAAGTACACCGAATCGTACACCAAGATTTTTACTCTGATCTAAAAAAAACACATTTTTTGTAGGTTGTGGATGCCGACCGCTCCGAGTGCCAAGATGCCTTTGCCTATATTCCCGACTTGGGAGCCTACGGTGTCATTGTGTACTCGCTAAGGAACGACAAGTCCTACCGCGTCAAGCACAACTTCTTCCACTTCGATCCGCTGCAGGGCGATTTCAACGTGGGCGGCGTCAACTTCCAATGGACGGATGGCGTCTTCGGTCTAGCCGTGGGTCCCATGAATCCGGATCACTCCAAGGACATTTACTTCCATGCCCTGGCGAGCACCAAGGAGTTCAAGGTCTCGAACCGAGTGCTGCAGAACGAATCGCATGTGACTGGCGGCGATTCGTACTATGACTTTAAATATGTTGGGGATCGTGGAATGAATGGTCAGTCCACCGCCGAAGTCTTTGACCCCGAGACCGGCGTCATCTTCTACACGCAGGTGAACAAAGACGCCATCGCGTGCTGGAACATCAAGCGGCCGTACACTCCGGACACCCAGGGGCTCATCGACTCCGATTCGCACACTCTGGTGTTCCCCAACGACATGAAGATCGACAGCGAGGGCACCATCTGGGTTTTGTCCGACAAGATGCCGACTTATTTGTACAAGGAACTCGATCCCTCGGCCGTCAACTATCGCATTTTGATGGGCCAAAACCGCGATCTCATCAAGGGTACACCGTGCGAAATGTGAGCAGGGTCTGTGACTTGTGCAATTTTGTATTTACATCATGAAATTATTTGTTTGTTTGTAAGAGTCAGCTTAATAAACTATCGAAATGTAATTGGATCAGTGCAGTGGAGTCTCTAAGCTAGATATCTGATTTAAGTAGATTGGCGGCCAGCTGAACCTTCTCGCCGGGCTTGAAGGCAGGCATGCCCAAATAGGGACAGGTGGAGCAGCGGAAGGCGTCGCCCAGATAGCACTAAAAACAAATATTTACAATAAGGAATCAAGTATTTAATATCAGCTCGCACTTACATTTCCACAGCTGGACTTGGCGTTCTCAGTGGCAGCCTTGCTCTGGTCCTTCTCACTCTCAAGCTCCTCGGCCAGGCCACAGGAACAGTTCTTGCACGCCTTGCGCTTGCCCGTGGTGCTACACACGCGAAGACCAGCCGGGTCCGGCTTTTGCTTGTCCTCCTCATCCAGCAGATCCTCCTCATCGATAAGGTCTTCGTCGTCCCCACTGATCTTCCACACGTTCAAGGCACTGGCGTTCTTCTTTGCAAAGGACAGCCTGGCCGATGAACCCGTTTCATAGCCGGGCTTTTCGGCTGTCAGAGCATCGCCGGCATCCTCGCGGCAGTTGATAAAACCGGATAGCTTGACCTCCTGAAGTAGGCTACCAGCCGGTCCGATGTAAGACACCAAGTGCAACTTGCCACTGGGCTTTAGCATGTGCAGCAGCTTTACGTAATTGTCGGTGAGCTGAGCACATTCAATAACGATTAGGTCGAAGCTGGAGTTGGCGTACGAGGCTGAAAGACAAAATAGAAGTAGATTAGACCTGCTGACTCACTGGATGTGAAATTCATCTTGCGCGTTGCTTACAAAAGGACAGGCGGTGCACATTTTCCAGAGCCACCTCGCCGCCGGTGGCTGCCTTTAGCTGCTCCACACGCTTGTCCAAATCGGTGCTGTCAGTCCATATATACAGGGATTTTTGCAGACCCTTGAATTGCTCCATTATTGTACTCGAAAGATCTATTGTTTTAATACAAATGTAGCAGATCTGTTAATTGACGGTAACATCGATACTTTTGATAGTGCACCATCGATATATCGAGTAGCTCGGTCGTAATCATAAAAAAGCTAGACTTTCATCGAATAAATATTACAGAGTTGGTGGGCTTATACCTATTCTACCTTTAAAATAGTTATGATTTATTACAATTCTAAGACTATATCCGCGATAGCCATTTAAAAAACGTAATATATAGTGGCAAAATAGCTAAAGTAGCAACTCTGCATCGCAGCTTAAAAACATTGCAACATATGCGTAAGTTCCCACGGCCCTTCTTTAAAATGTACAGGTCACAAGGATATTCGGTTTGAATTTGAAATAAGTGGGCCAAAACTGTTTAGTGTTTAAATAAAATCAATAAAAGCAATTCAAGAAATCGAACATAACAGAGAGGCGACTGCCATATTTGAGATGATGCAGTTTCAACAAAAACTCTCTTCTTTAGAATAAAATATGTACAAAATAATAAAATGTAAAATAATCCCCTTAAAGTAAGCTATCCTAACGAATACGTACGATCGAATTTCCAAATATGTAACTTTTCCAGGCCTGATTTTGTCCTGGAGTAAATCCGCTATAAAAACTATGGTGCCTGGCTATAAATATGCTGGTCGGTCGTCACTTGTCGTAAGTCAAGAACAGTGTTGAAAAAAGCCGGACATATCGCCGGTAAGCGAGAATCATAAATAAGCGCCTATCGAGATATCGATACAATATCAACATCCCCACTCAGTTTAGTTGTAGTATTATAAATATAACCCAAGCGCCTAATGCAGCTTAAACAGAAGCCAGCCGCTTTAACCGCTGGTCGCTAGTCAAGTGCTTAAAGGAAACAAATATGTAAATACTCTGTCCAGGGCCTCACTCGAAATCAGCCACAACAACAAAGCGAATCCGAATCCGAGTACGCGACGAAGAGGAAGAGAGTGCGTGAGAGAAACGACAGCTGCTGCCCGTGTGTTGGTGCAGGATAACAAATACAAAACATACAATAACAACAAAGCAGTGTCCAAAGTGCCAAACGAATTTGCCAAAAAACAAACGAAAAAGTAAACGAAGAACCCAAACGGTCCAAAGCCCAGCCAACGGCTTCCGAGTTCGTTCATCAAGTTCCAATGCAAAGACCATGTGCATAAATGAAGAGCTACAGCCAATTTAATTTAAACGCCGCCGTCGCCCCGCCCGCCATTGCCTACGATAACGCAGCCGCAGCCGCCGCAGCAGCAGCAGTTGCCCAGTCACTTAATCAAGGCTCGCCCCTTGATCACAGCCATCACCAGCAGCAGCAGCAGCAGCGCCAGGACATGCCGCACTTTGGACTTGGCACTGGTCCGCAGCCGCCGCCTCCGCCTCAGCAGCTACAAGTGCACCACCAGCAGCAGCAGCAGCAACAACAGCAGCAGCAGCAACATCAACAACAACAATTGCAAATGTCCATGCTGCCAGGTCCGTACCGGCCGCACATCGAGGAAAAGAAGCTGACGCGAGATGCTATGGAGAAGTACATGCGGGAGCGCAACGATATGGTCATCGTGATACTCCATGCCAAGGTGAGAAGCAAGATCGAGTGTAAACATTGGCTAAACTATCCCCGGCAATGCACATAGCAAAATGCATGCAATTTTTAAGGGTGCCAGGAGGAGGAAACATGTTTTTTTTTTCAATTAGAAGGTTCTTCAAAAAATAAACAAATAAATTCTAAATAAGATATTTTAAACTATTCGGAAATTATTTTTGTGAGTCGCCTATGAGTGGTAAGACCCTAAGGCTAGTTTTCTTATAAAGTCCTTTTATATTCTTCCTAAAACATTAATTTTAACTTCTTATTAAAAGGATTTGTCTTACAGGGTTACAATATTAAAAGACCTAACATATTCCCGTTCGTAGCTAAAAGATATGTAAATATTATTATTATTATTATTATTAAGATCTAACAAATTAATGTAAAATTAAATGCTAGCATACATTGAATCGAGCTATGGCGGCAGAGGCCTTC
>JAEIHY010000642.1:0-12265 GCA_018904565.1 Drosophila tsacasi
ATAGATTTTCCCAATTGAAGCAACGCCCATACTAAAGTTTAAGACATTAGTCCCACTATATAAAACCCGTCAGCGTTGCCAACTGTCTGTCTGGCTGGGTAATTTTATGCATTGCTAACGAGCAGCGCCACGTCGATATAAAACTCACTTGCAATTGGAATTTCATAACAGAAGCAACTTGAACATGAAAGCGATTGTAAGTATCAATGACTTGGCGATTAGCTCGACCCACGAGGAGGATATTAAGGAAATATTTTCGAATTACAGTTTCTGGCGTGCACACTCCTGGCCTGCGTTATTGTACTGTTGAAGCTGAGTTTGAGTGGATCGAAGTTTGATATCCATAACACAACCAGCTCAACGCCCGATGTAGTCTTCCAGAAGGACGCCTATACCATAAAGGAATGGTTCAAAGACACATGGAAGCACCGGCCAAAGGATATCCGTTTGAATATCATCACCGACCCTGAGGATGACAGATCAAAGGCTAGATTTAAAAAGCTGATTGCCATTCTTCAGCGAAAACCAACTCGGGATAACCAAATAACATCTGCTACTCATCCTTTGGAAGCTCATAATGCCAAAACCCCAACAGAAAAAAACAGTGAAGAGCAAACAACCATCATCGATTGTAATTACGTTTTGAAAGAGGACTGTGGACCACTTGATTTTGGACCAAGGCTCAGTGCCACTCTACTGAAGATTCTTGCACGGTAATGACTGATGTAAACCAGAGAATATTTATTATTATTTATTGGTATTGTTAAGTTTTATAAAATACAATGAATAACAAATACTTAACAGTATTTAGACTCGTTTTAATTTTTCTTCCACGCAACACGTATCACAGACTTCATTAAATAATCTGAACTAGTTTTTATAGCGTCTAATTAGTATGTTTGGCACGCCATTTCATTAACGCCATTTCATAAACGGTTTTTAATTTGACAACTTAAAATGGGTTCAATATAAAACCCACTGCATGCTAGTTTTAGTAGCAGTACCAAATTGAAAATGGAAACGATCGTAAGTCCTAAATACTCCCCAAGAAAAGGACTCAACAATATTCAAAAGTAATCATTTGTCTTTAGAATATAATTATAATCCTTGTGCTGCTTGCTATTAACCAATCACTAGCTGAAAATGGGAATATAACAAACAACTCTGGAAGTCGATTAGAAAAAGGAAATACAAATGAAATATCATCGACGGTATTAAAAGTTTTAAAAAGATCCCCTGATCAAGATACATCGAAGGTAACGCCTGCAACTGAAGGATCTATAAATAATAAGAATACACCAGTGCATTGCTCTTACTTTTTTGGAAAACAATGTGATGGCGATACACCAATAATATTGCTTAGTGCACAACTTTTGAAAGTTCTAACTCAAAAGGAACCATAAGTTGTGATATTTACGATAATAACCTTTAAGACACTGTAAAACACTAACGCGGATTTTATCTAAATGCCTCAAAGTACACATCAAAATGCATCTAACAGCCTGAACCCGTTTTATTTTTAATAACTCTATTGTGAGTAGGAAATTTAATGAATTAGTATATAGCATCGAGATCAATATAAAACTGGCAGCTGTTGAGCGAATATCGATCAGTAACAAAGTGAAAATGAAGACGATTGTAAGTACTTTAAACTGTTTTATGAACTCACTTAACCTATTTTATATTGTATAGAATATACTCCTGCTTATTGTGTCTGTAGACATTGTTAGCATCTATGGACAGCCTCTCGAAGCTACTGATGAAAGTCTCTCAGATCAAGAATATGGCTTACCCATGACTTCGGCATCACCTCTAATGGAAGCACAATCTAAAAGGATCCAGGGATCAGAGGATCTTCCAATTAACATCGACAAAGGACAGAAAGTGCTTGCTATTTGGGGCAACAACACGATTGTAACAGAACCCCCGTTCATTATGCCTTATGTCTTTAAAGCCAATTCTTCGGAAGAAACATCATCTACCAACGCTAATTCGAATTTTGACAAAGCTGCGTTCTTTGAAGTTATCAAGGAAACCTTTCCCTCGAATGCTTTGACAGAAGATACAACCGCCATCCCATTGGATAGTGAGGACTATGAAGATACTGTTGAGGATGAGGAACCTGAGGGACTGGGACCCCGGCTCAGTGCAACCGTATTAAAAATACTTACTTTTTAAACACACCTCAACTAAAATCTAGATTAAACTGTTATTGATTTTTAAATACGCCAATAAGTATGTTTCAGAAAGCAACTAACAACCTAATATGTGAGTGGGTAACTTTAGGAATTTATAACTAGCAACCGGGTTCAATATAAAATAGACTGCGAGAGCGAGTTCAAGCTTCAGTATCACAGCAAAAATGCAACCGAGTGTGAGTGTTCTAGTAAACCGGATGGGATTGTAAACAACATTAATCCAATTCAATCCCATATATCGTATATACAGATTCTGTTTCTGCTTCTGGGCTGGCTAGCCGTTGCCAACTCTTTTGGCTTAGACCTGCGATTTTTGAACCCCTTTAGGACCTCCGAAGATAACAATGAGCAGCATTTGCCACCGTCAAAACCTAATATATGCAACCCCATGGAGCCCAGGACTTTGATTAGGAATAACCGGGAGGCTCAACTAGTTCGAAATGACTTTGTACCCTTACCAACTCTGGCACCCAGAAATAATCCCGGAGGAGACTTTAGCACCAGGAATTTCATTCCCTTACCAACTTTGGCACCTACAACCATCTCAACCTCAACCACAACCCAAGCCAGCAGAAGCCCAGGTGATAGACAGGAACACCCTTCAAATGACTGCGATCCTTTACCCCAAGGAATCGGCACTCGATTGTCAGCACAACTTTTGAAAGTTCTCACTATATTGGGCTAGAAATTAATAAACTGTAATCAATTCTTTTGGAATATTATATTTGAGTAGAATAAATGAAGAAAAACACTAACAACTTAAATGAGAGCATGCTAAATACTGCATTTCCCTTTTAAGCACCACCCTGACCCAGGTATATCCCCGAAAACGTATAGATTTTCCCTGCTTCCCATAGATTTTCCCTCAAGGCTTTGATGACACAGACCCCCCCCCAAAGACTTAAAAACTGCCCGATGGGGGCAATTACTGTCAATCAGCATCGTTGAGGGGGCAATTATTAAATCCAGTCAATAATAAAGCCCAATACCGATGGAAACAGTCACGGCTCGAATGGATTAAACCCGTTTTGGGGCGTTTGCTGACACAGCCTGTCAGAAAAGTCTGAGCTGTCATAAAGATCTCTGCCTCTCTCGAGATCTGGCTGAAGAATAAGTAGTGCGGAATCGCCCGGTCGAATCTCTCAGTTGCAATGCTACCGACCGGTCTAACTTGTTCCGTAGTAATGGATATTGCACTTGCATATTGCAAGAACACGGCATATATAGCCCCTATAAATACGTATCGTAATCGCATCTGGGATTTCATTCATTCAGTGCTTCGCAACAACTTGAACTAGAATGATCAGAGCCACTAAGGTGAGTGCAGCAGACAGGCCTGGCAGGTGCCTGGGAAAGCCATTGGGTAAACAAACAAATTGTGGAAATGTTTTCAGTGCCTGTGGGTGATCGTATTCCTTGTATTGTTTATCCACCGGAACCGTGCGGCCACCAATGTGCTCTATGAATTTCAGTGAGTTTGACTCGTGTTTTTGATTCGAATAGATATTTTAATGACTTTCCGAAACCAAACACAGCATCCGCGAGGCCTCCGGGGAGCGGGAGGAGAAGGGTGTGCTCAAGGACGCCTCTGAGGAATCACGTGCGGAACCCGAATTGATCGTCACTGGCAAACGCACCTCCGCAGTGGTCCTGCCCTCCAATAATATCAGCTATGTGTATATGGAAACGGCCACCTATCTGGCGGATAACAACGGCTACCACGTCAAGTACAACTTCACCCTGGAGCCCCTCGAAGGAGGCCCCCGTCTTAACGGACAAACCCTCAAGTCCACCCTCGGTTGAGGCGATTCACCAAGTATTTCCCTAGAGACTAAGAAGTAGCTGTAGCAAATACTGCATTATTTATTAGAACTCACTGTCTCAGTGCAGGCAGAAAGTGTCAAGTTCCCCCAGCAAACAATAAACGGAAACTTTGAAAAGCAAGTTTGTGGCGAAAAGTTAATGGATTCCAGTCAGATGACAGTGCCGTGAAGGAAACTAAGTTATGGCTCTCTCTGTTTTTGGCTTTGTGCCTAAAACGCCACCGAACCAATATAATTTACGAGTGCAGAAATAATTTATGTGCTATAAATACTATAATGCAGTTGCGGTCAATACTGGACTTTACTGATTTAAACCGATTACTGGCTTTTTGAGTGATTGTTAATTTTACAGATATTAAATACATCTTAAGTGTACATTTTAAGGATTACATTTATTTCTATTTTAAGAAGAAGTACAAAATATGACCGCAACTGTAGGCAGATTCATAGAAAAAGACAATCCCTTACCGTGTGTGAAGTTTCCTTGATGGCCGTTGTCTGGTAGCTGATGATTGCTGGCTGGCAATTTCTAGTAAATTTCCGTGGTAAAAATGTTTTAGAAATCTAGCCCAAGGAAAGTATCAATCTGTAACGAGAGAATATAGGGGGTAATAATTAGAGCCGAGGCATAAGCAAATTAAGCGAGGAAAAAACAAACACAAATTATAACTAAACAGTGTTCTGCTACAGGATGACGATGAGTGGGAGGCGCGATCCCCAACCTTGGGCCCGGAAAAGTCATTCGCTCATTAACTACCCAAACACAAATACGAAAGAGTGGGAACTGAGAGCGGCTACCTTGAGGGTCAAGTGCGCGAGAGCGAGATGAAAATGAGCACTGGAATTAGAATTTTAGGTCAGTCGCGTAATTAAGAGGCTGAGCAAATACACTGCATCGGTTAATGGGACTAATTAACCAATCAAGCGGTGGCGATGACGATAAGCCTCCGTTCCAGTCAAAAATCGACGCATCTCTCGATTCTCGCTCAGTTTCGTTTCGGCAATCACTCGAACCACACAAGGCACATCGCGCTGAATCGCTAAATCCACGTATAGTTATGGCACGCCAACCGCTGAGACTCCTGCTGGGAGTCCTAATGCTCGCCATCGGCCTGTCCAATGCTGCCGTGCTTGGGCCTGTGGCCACCAACTACACCATCGACATCCTGCGCCTGGCCAAGGCGGCGCACATTAAGGCTTACATGGGCGAGGACAAGGAGCAGCCGTGCCGGAACTTCTACAACTTCGCCTGCGGCAACTGGCCACGCCTGCACCCGGCCCGAGTCTCTAGGCAGCGGACCAACTACCTGGAGGAGCTCCAGGAGCTGTACATCCGCAAGAGCGCCGATATGCTGAAAAGCGCCACGCGGGGAGCCGAGAACAGCGCCGATCGCCAGCTGAAGAACTTCTTTGGCTCGTGCCGCCGTCAGGCGAACGACACGCGATCCGCACTGACGACCCTGTTCCAGGTGGCGGACTTTAGGGGAGGCTGGCCGGAGATTAGGGTTCCGTCCTGGTACCAGTACGAGTACGACTGGCTGCAGGCGGTGGCCAATCTGAAGCGCAAGCTGGGCGTGGACATCTTTATCGGCCTGGAGGTGATCCTGGACTACAAGGAGGAGAAGATGCACCGTCTGAAGATAGGAGCTCCCAAGTTTCCAATGGCGCGACGCCTCTACTTGCACGACCACTTCGAGGGCACGCGGGAAATGTACGAGCGTTCGATTGTGAATAAGCTGAAGCTCTATTTCCCCGAGCAATCTGATCGCTGGATGGAGGAGGTCGCCGCGCAGGTGCTGCATGTCGAGCAGCAGCTGGCCAAGGGTCTGCCCCACAACGCCGCCCTTACCTTGGAACAAACTACGCGGCAGAGGACGGCCAGTGAAATGAAGGCCGCCTATGGCAGCTACGTGGATGTGACTCGCTACCTGCAGCTGATCTTCAACGACAACCTGTACATGGACTTGTACGAGACGCCGGAGGACTACATGTCCAACTTGGTTGACGTGATCCGGTCCACGCCCAAGCTGCAACTGGCCAACTACACTATGTGGAAGGCCCTGGAAGCCCTGGACGGAGCTCGTGTGCCGCAGTCCCAGCAGCCAGATATATGGTGTGTCCAGCTGGCCCAGCGCTACTTCCCGCAGCAGCTGGAGAGTCTGTTCCATCGCAACTATAACCACATGCAGATGATCAACGAACTGCAGTCCACCTGGTCGGACATCAAGCGCGTGTTCCGGGAGGACCTGCAGGCCTCCGAGAGGCTGCACTGGCTCAGCCTGGAGACACGGCAGAAGGCCATCAGCAAGCTGGAGGCCTTGAAGCTGCAGTTCCGCACCCACGACGACAACAAGCTGATCCGTCAGGTTCACGGACTAGACTTGCACGCGGACCGCTTCTACCCGAATCTGATCGAAGTGCTCAAGTGGCAGACAAAGCGCTCACTGGCCAAGCTGATGGAGGAGCCGGTGGCCGAGGACGAGGTGCACAAGCTGCCGCACTACGAGCTGCAGAAAAACCGAATCCAGGTGCCGATCACGTTCCTGCAGGCGCGTTTCTTCTGGGACCCCGCCTACCCGAATGCCTTGAAGTACGCCACACTGGGCGTGCTCCTGGCCCGCCAGATGCTGCACGGATTTGATGGCGTTGGCCGGCGATACGATGCCTACGGCTACCAAAATAATTGGTGGGACGGCACCTCGGAGAGCTCGTACTCACGACGCTCGCAGTGCTTCCAGGAGCAGTACGCCATCTTTGTCCAGTACAAGGAGAAGCCGGTGCAGGACAAAGACCTGCTCCGTCGGGTTGTGGCCGACAATGGGGCTCTGGACATCGCCTATCGTGCCTACCAGCAGTGGCTGAAGAACGCGGCCGAGACCCCGGTTATTTATCAGCGAGAGCAGCTGCCGCTGCTGGATCGCAACCACAATCAGCTGTTCTACCTGGGCTACGCACAGCTCTACTGCTCCGATTACCCGGAGACCGTGGACCGATTCGACGAGTTGCCGGAGCAGCTGCGGATCAACACAGCGCTTTCCAACTCCCAGCAGTTCGCCAACGCCTATGGCTGCTCCCGCGAGGACAAGCTGAATGCCCGCTTCAAGTGCACCCTCTACTGAGAGGAGTCCCATGCCCTCCAAACTCCATACTCTATGTAATCCACCAGTCTATCCAATAAAAGCTTTTTCTGCACATGTCACTCACTGCCTTGACTTTCAGTCGATCTTCTGGATTTATTCTTAGGAAGAAGATTCATTTACTTCGAAGTTATAAATAATTAAAAGAATAAAAGTAAAGAGAGTATAGTAGTGCATTTTAAATACCTATATTCTGAAATAATTTTGCAATATAAATGCAATCATTCCATTGGCATTTACTATGTGATCGTCTCATATAAAAAAGCTTTTATTAATAGCTATATTTCCTCTCTTTCTCTATTTTATATTGACAACTTTGGCCATATGTTTAGAAGAGCCTCACAGAAAGCGCAATCCCAGGTAATCTATTGCGTAAGAACTTTTCAATAAAGCATGACTCAAGCAAGATTCTATGTAATGTTTACAAGGGTTCCACTTCAACGAATCACTCTCTACGCCTGCCCCACGCTCTTTCCGTCCGATAACCCCAACTGACCCCGGCCATATCAACGGGCTCTCTTTTTCTCTCCGGGTGAGCTGTCTCGAAACCGCGAGCCAGATTGCCACTGCGTGTTCGGAAGCCAGTCGATAGGTTTACAAAGCTCCGGCAGCATGTCGGACCCGTCTTGGATGAGACTGCTCCTGTGGTTGGGGCTGCTCTGGCTGGCTCCACTTCAGCAGATTTCCCCCGTTTCTGGGGAGGATGCACCGGCTTTCCACCGCATCTACCAAACGGATAAGACGGTGAGACACACCAAAGGTCTGGAGATGCGCAGCTATGTGAACAAGAGCATCGATCCTTGTGTGGACTTCTATGCTTATGCCTGCGGCAATTGGAGATCGACATCCACGCCCCAGGAGCAACATGCTCAGCAGATAGACAGGGAACTCCTCTTGCTCATCCAGGAGAGCGTGGTCAAAGAGGACAGCCCATTAGCGCGGCAGGCTAAGGAGTTCTTCAAGTCCTGCCTGACGGCACAGGCTGAGCAGAGCCCGCAGCAGCAGCAGTTCCTCAGCGAGTTTATCAACCAGAATGGTGGATTCCCCGCGGTTCCCGGCGCCCAGTGGGCTGTTCACCACCACGACTACGACTGGCTAAGGGTTCTAGGTGGACTGCGTCGCCGATACGGCATGGACATCCTCATCGGACTCCGGGTGGGTTATAACTATGAGAGCGTCTTCGAGAACAGCTTGTACTTGAGCGAGCCCAGCACTGTGATTCCGCGGGAGCTGTGCATCCAGAATCGCTCGGACATCAGGGATTCAATTTATGAGCCCTTGGAGCGCCGAGTGGCCCATGAACTGAAGACCTGGCTGGCTTTGGGCAATGAGGAATCCGCCCGCCTGGCCGCCGACATTCTCACCTTCGAGCACGAGCTTTGCGGCAGCATGAACGGTGGCTCTTTGAATCCTTGGGATGCCGAGGAGCAGCTTTACAAGGCGAACTACTCCCGCAAGACATTGTCCGAGCTCGGGCAGCTGTTTGACATAAACCTGGAATCCTATGTGACCGCCAGCTATGATGCGGTGATATTCAAGCCCGTCTACATGGCTGCTCCGGAATACTATCGCCAGCTAAAGCGCACAATGGCAGCTCACAATATGAGCCTGGTGGCCAATTACATCATGTACCGAGCGATATCAATTCTGAATTTCCCGATGGACGAACGGCCTCACTTGAGGAAAGGACTATGCTTGGAGCGAATTAAGGAGTTGATGCCGAGTGCTTTGGGAGAACTGTATGCCCGCCAGTTTGGCGCTGAGGATACGAGGAAAGACCTGGACAGGCTCTTTGAGATACTGCAGATGGCTCTGAGGAAAAGTCTGAGTGCGGAATGGTTGGAGGATGTCAGCCGACGTGTGGGTCAGCGGAAGCTTCAAGATCTCAAGCTGCAACTTCCCAGCTACGAGCGTCCCTCTGCCCTCAAGTTGCAACTGGAGCGTGCCAACTATTGGAGCAATCTGCGTCAGCTCTTGGAAGCGGTGCAATCGCAGCGAATGAATCAACTCTTCGACGAATTCCCTCTCACACCCCACGACCCCGTGGAGGCTTTCGAAGCCAGAGTTCGTCTCCGACCGGTGCAGCGACGCTTGGACATGGGATTGGCCCTGCTCCAGCCGCCAGCCTACAACCATCACTATGGCCACCCCTTTCGCTATGCCACCTTAGGCCTGGAGCTGTCTCGGCAGCTGGTGACGGCTTTCGATGATCTCCACTGGTCGGTGGGGCTGTTCGAGCGCGATAATTGGGATGGCGATACCGCCTGGAAGTACCATCTCCGTAGCGAATGCTTCAGCCGCCAGGTAGAACACTATCTGAGAGCTAACTTGACCGCCACCAAGCACCTCATCAAGAACAGTGCTGCCTTGAACGTTGCCTTTCAGGCCTACCTTACCTGGCTGGGATTTCAGGAACCCAACAACGACTTGGACATGCTACTCAATGAGACGCTACCGGGAGTGGATTACACAAATACCGCACTCTTTTTCGTGGCCTATGCCCAGCAGTATTGCGATCTAGAGGAGTTTCGTCCAAAAGAAGACCAGTCGACGACAGGGGGATGGCTCTACAGTGCGCGACAGAATCACACCTGGACACGACTTCAAGTGAACGGGCCTTTGCGCAATTCAGCGGAGTTTGCTAGAGACTTTCGGTGCCCGATTGGCTCGCCCATGAATCCGGCCACCAAGTGCAGTATATACTAAGAGAAATGGGTGTACAAATACAAATAAAAATATAACCTGTTCCTGAAGAATAAACGAATAAATTCTGCAACTTTTTCCAATTCATTTATTTCTTAGGATAGAAACCACATGTCCAGTTTTCCTTTTGCTTATTAAAATACACATTAGGAAATGTTGTTAGTTCTGGGAAAGACTATACCCCCTTCTTTTTGGGTGGGGGAATTACTATATTCGTTGATAGGAGGAAAACCTTGTCACCAAGCGATTTGAGATGATCATCTATCAATGCCAAGTTCTCGGCTCGTAAGGCCAGGTTTGTTTACTTCTCTCGCGGATTTCAGAGCCTAGCTGGGTGCGATAACCTCCAGGGACTGAGAGCGAACTTGACCCAATTCTCGCAGGTTCAAGTCCCAGCCTGTGGAAGCTTCCGATCCGTCGCTTATCAAGCCTCGAAACACCGCAGCTCAGTCGTTTTTTCAACGCCAAGATGGGAGCTACCAGAAGCGCTTGGCTGACTGTGCTCTTCAAGTGGTTGTTCCTTTATGGAATCGTGTCTGCAGCCCGGTACAATAACATTAACAGCATGACTCGAATGCAGATGCAGGGCGGAGTCAAGCCTGATACTCGCGAGGAGCACATGGCGCGCCAGCTGATGTCCTCGGACATGCAGAAGTACATGAACCTGAGCGCCGATCCCTGTACGGATTTCTTCGAGTACGCCTGCGGTCACTGGGGAGACTACCACAAGCGGCGGCTGCGGCTGGGGGAGCTGTACTCCGCCCAGCAAGTGATGGAGAACAGGATCTCGGACCAGTTGCAGCAGCTGCTCACACAGCCTCTGCCTCCGCAGCGTCACCCAAACGGCTACAGTGAACCCAGTATGGCGAATGTGAGGAAAGCTCGAACCTTCTACGAATCCTGTGTGGCCGTGGAGGCAAATGCTGGCGAAAGACGCCGCTTCCTCACGAAGATCCTGAAGGACAATGGTGGACTGCGCAATGTTCCAAACTCCAACTGGCAGCACAACCGTCATTGGGTTCAAACTCTGGCCGATGTGAAGAGGAGATACGGATTGGACATTCTTCTGGGGTTGGAAATCGATCTGAACCTGCAGAACATGCAGGGGAATAGCATATACTTCGGAGAGCCCAAGCTCACCATAATTCCCGAGGAGCACTGCAATGCGGTGGCCACCAAAGGCGCACAGGTGAAGGACGAGGTCTACGAGCGGGTGCAACAGCAGGTGGCAGAGAACCTACGGGATTGGTTCGGCGTGGATACGGGAGAGGCGTCCCGCTTTGCCGGAGACATCGTACGCTTTGAATTTGAACTCTGCAAGCGAATGAGAGAGCAGGATATTGAAATACCCGAGGAGGAATCCCCGCCTTCCGTTGCCGGGCCAATTTTCGGAATTCGCTCGCGAACAGGCCAGAATCGATTGCACCGTCAGAGGGGAGGGATGAATCTTATCGAACTTTCCAATGAAATGGGGAATGTGTTGGACTTTAAACTGTTCGTGGAGCTAGTTCTAGAGAATCCATATTCGAATTCGGTCTACCTGAGTTCCCCGGACTACATAAAGCATTTGATACAAACGGTGAAGGGAAACAATCGACTGACTATTGGAGGCTACATTATCTACGTAGCACTCAACGAGCTCAACCAGCCCCCGGAAGAACCTCCGTCGCAGCGCACTCGCCAGTGCGTCCAAATCACGCAGCGACTCTTTCCACAAGTCTTGGGAGAGATGTTCCAGCGCCAGGTGCAGCGTGACAATGCCAAACACGACATGGATGCTGTTTTTCGGGATGTAATCAAAGCTCTCGAGCAGCAGATGCGTGTGGAATGGCTGGACGAGAACGATCGGAGAGCGGTCAGAACCAGACTCTCCCAGTACCGGGCCCTGCTTCCGGATTACCAGAGTTTGGACCTCTCTGACTTGCAGTTTCAGAAACAGGACGACTACTGGCGTCGCTTGGAAATTGTGCTCAAATATCGCTCCAGACGGCAGTTTGAAAGCTTGAATGGTAACGATTTTGGGCAGGACTTGCATGGCATCCTGGATGCCTTCGAAGTGCGGACAGCGTTGGCTCCGCGCCAGCAGGCAGTTCTAGTTGGATGGGGCCTGCTCCAGCCCCCTTACTACAACTACTACTATCCCAGGGCGCTCAAATATGCCTTGTTGGGTCAGCGATTGGCCAGCGCCTTGGTCCAGGCTTTCGACGACGAGGGTTGGAATCGCCACCCACAAGCCACCACCCAGTGGAATGAGCTGACCATGGCGGGATACCGAAACGTCAGCGAGTGTCAGCGGGCTCAATACAGTAGCTATCTGTACAATGAACCAGGAGAGTTCCGGAATGCCACAAGACTAAGGGAAATCATAGCCGAGGGCAGTGGTCTCAACATTGCTTTCAAGGCC
>JAEIHY010000654.1:0-34037 GCA_018904565.1 Drosophila tsacasi
AAGCTGATAAGAACAGATACTACACTTTGATCTTAGCCATAAGGCCGAGAAGCGATAACTCTAAACAGTTCAGTTAGGGGACTTCATGTCTGCGGGGCCAGAACTAGTTGGGAATTATAGTCTTCGAGAAGGGTGGAATAGCCCAATTCGGTGGTGTATACTTTAGGGGATGATTTTTGAACAGTAAACACTGAGGGTATAATAAAATGTAAGGAATTTAACTATAGTTATATAAATAAATGAAATATAATAATTCTTTATCCAAATCTTAAATCCTGAGCTATTTTCGATTTTCGATTTTTCTCTCTGTGCAGACTCCAGCACAGCTGCAAACTCGGACCGACTGCTGGCCAGTTGAGATCGCTGTTGCCGGTAGCGTTTTTCGATCGCCGGACAAGCAAAACGAGAGCAGAACGAGTCTAGTCCTCGCGGGGGGACAAGTTGATTTATTCTAATCTGTATAAGCGTTGCAATAATAAAGCAAAAGCAAAAGCAAAGGTAAGAGCCAAAAGGCCCACGGAGTGGACAATGCTCGCCAGCGGCACTCGGCCATGTCCGAGAAGCTAAAGTTAAATTGCAGATCGAAGGGGACGCTCACTGGTCCTGGGTTCCTAAGTTCCTGGGCTTCAAGAGTTGCCTGGTCTCTGGTCCAACCAGTTCCAGGTCCCTCCTAACCATTGTGCCTGCTGATTCTGCATTGTAATTGGATTTGAGCCGCCGGTGCAGTCGCAGCTGCGAATTCTAATGACTCAGCAGCAGCAGGAGAACAGGATGGCCAAGTTAAGTTTTTGGGTTCCTGTCCCATTGTTCTTGATTCGGCCGAGGGCTTAAGCTTCATACAAAATCCAAAGCCTTTCACCGCCACTAATGCACTCCCTGGCCATCTCTCGAAATGAAGATGCATGCGCTAATTTATCGACTTCGCAGCCGAAGGTAGCTCCCAGACATGCAAAATGTCGCCGGGCAAGAATGTTATCTACGCCCAACGTCGCCTGAAAGTGTCGCTGGCAAAGACAAGGAACCGTTTGGGGCAAGAGGATGCAGACGGGCGGGGGATTGGCTTGGATGGAGTGGAGCATGGAGGCGAAGGCGATGATAGCAAAGTGCCAAGGCAAAGAGGCTAAGGCTAAGGCAAAGGCAGAGGCGTCAATGGGTTCGAGTGGCAGCACAGCAGTCTCTGCAACACCCACTTCGATGCGAAGTTCTTATCTTTTATACGCTTTACTCAAAAACAGGGTATCTAGACTATGCTGGGTAACTAGTTTTGGAAATGTTTAGTGGAATCGATTAATATGTGTTCTTTTAATACATCTTTTAATTTAGAGTAGCTTTTTGATAGGGCTTTGAGTATGATTTGATCAGATATTGGTGATATTTGTAGCACAGAAACTTTATTGATTGATAGATCCAATAGTTACGGAACTTATTCTTATTATTTTTATTAAATTATTATTATTATTATTATTATGGGCATAGATATACAAGACTTAAATATAATTCAGGAATATTGTTCTTGGTTCCTGAAACATTGTTAGCTGATAAATTCCCTAGTTACACACCTTATTATTATTATTTTTGTTACTCATCTTATCCTTTCTTATTGCTCTTGATTGTTGAAGCCCTTTATTGGTTGATACATCCATAATAGTTACGCATCTTATTACTATTTTTATTGCAAAACTTAAATATATTGAAGGTTATGCATCTTTTTCTTGTTATATTCTTCTTGATTGTTGTGTTTTATTAGATTAGAAACATGTTATTGTGCTTTCAGCCTTGTTATAGCTCATAAATAAAACCCCATAAATCAAAAACTACGGAGACAATGTTAATTAGTTTATTTTGTGTTATAATTTAACATAGATTGTTTAAGTTTACTTCAAATAACTTATTTGTATATTAATTATATTGTTGTTATTTATTTTATGTAAATGATGGAAACAATTTAATGTAAACATTTAAAGTTTAACAGAAATGAGATAAACAAGATTTTATTTTATTTGTTTATGACTACTTGTTTATTTATCTATCAAATTACATATCCTATTCACAATTTAATGTATTCCTTGAAATATTATAAAAAACACAAAAGAGTTCACCTGGGCGATAAGCTTCTAAGATGTAAGTTTAATTGCCTGAATTCTGCAGCCAATTAAAGCGTATTCAAGATTCATCTCATCGCCGTTGTTAGCCTCGCATTGTTTTCGCTGTCGTCGCATTGCGTTTTATTCAAATTTCAACATGGTGCTAACACGCAAGGATGCGGATGAGCTTCAGGAGCAGGAGCAGGAGCAGGGACAGGAACAGGCACAGCAGGAGCACTCAGATCCGGTGTAGCGGGTGTAGGCAGTGGCCAAATCACGTAATGCGCCATGCAAACATTGTTAAAACACTTGTGGCCCGAAGATGGCACTGCACTCGACTCGACTCCTCTTCACTTGATTTTATTTTCGCGCAAATTTGCATTTTCAATTCGTATTCTCTCCCCCTGGGAACCAACTATAAAGGCAGGAAAGGGGGAAAAAAGGAAAAGGAGCAGCATCGGACTTTGCGTTTATTTAAATTTATTTTCCTAGAATGCCACAAGTCGCCATCTCAGTCGCATCGATGTGCAATTTGTTTGTCGCCGGCGAAAGAGACTCCGAAAACTGCATCCGCTCCCTGCCAGCCAGCCAGTCTGACTTCTGTGGCTCTGTCTATCTATCTGACTGGGGATGGGGTCTGAGCCCGGCCTGGAAGAGTAGCCCGTTGCCATCCAACTGCGTCTGCGTATGAAAATTAATTGTTGCCACTCGTGACGACGTCGACATCAGCAGCGAACGTAAACGCAAAACTGCAGAGGCAGTGGCAGTGGCACTGGCAAGAGCATAAACATCACACTCGGAGAAGCCTTTGGAAAAATAAATATATTGGAAAGATTAAATTTGAAACAAAAGGTAATTTTAACAGAGAAATCTTTTAAATTTGTTTAGTAGTTGTTTAAATATTATTTCTAAAGTAATAAGGCAACAGTGTACCGATAATTATTCTATAGCTTCGAAGATATTTAATTACCAACATCGACTTCCTATGAATCCTTTCCTGAATTCTTGAGCGGAGGATTCTCGTTTAAATTAGATACAAAATAAAAAAAGATTTCCGAAATGAAAGAAATATATATGCTTAAGTCTCTTGGCACCATTTTAAAATGTCTAAATATTAATACCAAATTTAATTACAAAATTACTAGAATTTATTACTGGTTTATTACTGATTTATTACTTCAATTTAAAACTGCCTGGCAAATTCTTCCTATATTATGATCTGTGTATGATCTTGACATATATTCTAGTCTCGAATTATGTGTATGAAATGGATAACTAAGTCCCTTCACAGTTTCTGGTGATCTCAAAGTATATTTTATAGTTATATTTACTTAAATTTAATGAATTTTTTTGTTTTCCCAAACTCTTTTTTCAGCTTAGGAAGTAGTTACACTCCGTTTTGGGTTTTGTTCCAGATATATATTATAATTTTGCTTTGCCCTGGTTATATATTTTTGAAAAGTGCACCCAGTGAAGACCAAGAGGAATATGAACGGCACCGCGAGTTGCAGAGCTGCAAGTTGGCAGTGGGCGGCGATGGGTCGCATATCGTTTAGATTTATGGACCGCTCTCGTCGGCCGAGTGTCGCGTGATAAGTCTATAAAATGTACATTACATTTGTACGTGCAAATGGCAGTGGGCCGATTTGCATATTTGCGAAAGTTTTCACCCATTGCCTCGCGTAGGACTTTCATTATGCCATTATACGGTCTGTCCCAGGCTTGTCCCAAGCTCGCCCCAAGAAAACTGCACTTCTGTTGGCGGCGGTGAAAGGCGGTTCCAGCTTCGGGTCTCCTTTGGCCAAAAGTGGGGACACCACTGAACGCGGAGTGGCCCATCATGTGGGCTGACCCAGCGTCACATTAACTGTGTTAATTGTATTTCATATTGCCGGGTGTCTGGTGAAAGGTTGGAAAGTTTCCTGACTTTTGTCACTGCCGGAGGGATGGGTTCGCTCTTATGGCAGTAAAGTCAGGGGAGCTGTGCCCTTATTGATTGATTCCACTTTCATAAATTGTACTTTAATTTAATGGGAAATTATTACAAAAATGGAGGAAAGGGGTTATTAAGAGTGTCTTGAGGGGCAGATGATTTTTAATATATTTATGTGGCTTTTATTAGAATGTCTTTTCCATATGTCTAATAAAATCTAAAATATGTATATATAACAGCTTATTCTTGTAACAAACTTTGATTTAAATCTTGATTTACCTAAATATATATCCTCATGGCATTGAGATTTCCGGATTAAATGGTAAACGCTGAGATACTAATTCCCCTGACATTGCTTAACCTGCGCTCTGCGAGACTCCCGCCTGCGATCCCAAGATGTTTGCCAACCGAGGAGTCAAAGCTAAAGCCTGAAAGTGCATTATCTATGCACAAATCTACTCAACAGATTGTCACTGTCTGTTCCCCTTCGTTTAGCCCCGTTTCCCTGGCCTTTAGCGACCATTGTTCAGCTCAGTTCCTTTGGTTTCTCAGGCGCTGCGCTTTGTTCAATCAATTTTTGCTTGATTTACAATTTCAAGTTGATGACATTTCACCAGCAGGAGCAGCAGCAGCACCATCGAGCATCAGTCGGTTTGTCAGTCTCCAGACTCACTCCGGACACACTCAGACCGAATCTAAGGCAGTGCAGAGGAGAGACGGCGAGTGCTCCTCGTGACACATTGCTCCATTAATTTGATGGATTGTAAAGTTTTCCGCTTCACCGACTTGGAGAGTCGCATGGGTGCCGAAAAAAAAAAAATGCGAATCGCAAAAAACCGTAAAGGAAAAAAGGAAAAAGTGCAAGAAAAAGGAAAATTAAAGCACATATCTGTGTGTGTGTGTGTGTGTGGGGGAAAATTCGCTGACTGACTGACTGACGGCTGCCAGCGGTGAATGTTGTAAATTTATGCCTGCCCAAGTTGACGCTTCACTGAATTTGTGTGTTAAATTGTCACCAGCGAAACGACCCATAGATGGGGCGATGGAGCAGAGACCCATCAGGGGATGTGTCCAGGCCTCATGGTATCGCTGAAAGGACCTCATTTGCATTGTGGACACGGCCAGTGAATTTTTCGCACGCCTCAGTTCATCTGAAGTTTTTTACCTAAATTGGGGCAACCATTTTTGGGGCCCCAGCTTGTTTTCCCCGATGCACTGATATACAAAAATAGGGTTTTGGTCATACAAATAGCCATATTTTTGTGTTTTTTATTTTAAGATTATTATTTTATATTCAGAATTCTGTAAATGGATCTTTTTAAAAATTATTACTTGCTATTCTTGCTGGAAAAAATTCTTCTTCTTATACCAAAAATGATTATTTAAAGGTTTATATTATTTAATTGTAAAACTATATTTTATTTTGTCAGTGCATAACTAGATACAGAGTGTGAGGTTGATTTGGACTGGTTGAGCAATTTTTTGAGTCTCTTCCGAGAAAAGCACCATCTGAAGTTGTGTCTTTTGCCACATTTTCGAAATTATATTTGATTATATATTCTGTTCTGATTATATAGATGAATAAATTGTATTTATTTCTTTTTCATTTAGTTTTGTCAAAAAATAAGTTTTAATACCTTTTAATTATTGATGATTTTATATAAACAAATAATATATATAGCTTTAAGCCTTTTAGCCTTTGAAAGGTTGCTGATGACCATTGTGATACTTGCTAAAGTAGAGTTTTGTATAAAGTTAGGTAGGTAATATAAGATAACAATATAAATATAAGATAAAAATAAGATAACAATAATAATATAATATTTTAATTTTTTTTTATATTTTATAAAAGCTAAAATGTTTTTTGAATATTGTAATATACATTACATATTTTGTATTTGTATACCCTTTGAAAATCGTATAGCTTAATTTGCTATTAAATTATTATATACTTCATTTAATCAAGTGTAAACATAATGAAATTCTACAAGGTAATATTATTTAGTGTTATAGATTGAACTCCATAAAATGCAGTCAACTTGTCTTAAAGCTAAAACTTAATTTGAAAACAGAAAAACATATAGCTCAGAGTTCTATATAAAGTTTATAAAACGCATTCAATATAGAGACGCAAACAAAAACTTTATTATTAACTCATATCTCATAATTTTTCATGAATATTCTGAAAACCCCATAAACTCCATGTGATTTTTTGGCTAAGCGTTTTTAAACAACCATTCCCCAACTATTCATTCAATGTTGATGGACCCCGCCGCATAAATGCAAATCCCTTGCCCTTTTACAGCTTTCATTCCTTAACGGATCCGCTCCGTTTTGTTAGCGTTTAAAAACGCTTTAAAATTCAACATGCTGGCGAGCAAAGCGTTCTCCCCAGCGATTTGGTGGCGATTTGCAAGCCTTTATGGCGAACGCTTTGTTCTGCCAACTAAATATGACAAGCACTGGGGCCGGGCCCACATTTGGATGGGGCCCAAGGATGGTGGCCAGCTCCAGCTCGAACTCGAGCTCCACCCCATCAGCGGACCATCCACGCAGAGCCACAGATCGAGCTGATAGGCCAGTTTTGCATAAAATGCAAAGCGTCGCGTTGCTGGCGGAAATGCGTTTAGAGTCCTTTGAGGTGGAGTAGCAGATGCACAGGAAAAAATATATGGGTATGTTTTGGATATTCTAAGGATTTTTATATAAAGTTTAGTTGTTGGTGTGCTTGAGGTTTTGGAATGTATATATTTTAAGGCATATAAAAAATATATATTTTGTTTCAAATAAGCTGAAGACCTCAGCTGGTGTGGCTCTTAACCCTAAGTTAGCTCTTAGCTTAGAACGAATCGTTAACTTTAGATAAAAAAAATCAATACATTTTGTATAAAATTTATAAAAGTATTATTAAATTATTTCATTGTTTTTGGCGCACTTCTTTGATGGTTTTTGCGAAAAAGCTCTCAAGGGAAATTTTTAACACAACGTTTACATTGCTTTAGATTCCCAAACGTGTTGTAATGACAAATCCTTAATTTTCTTGATAAACAATACATCAAAAATCAAAAAACGATCGGAAAGCGATAGCTCCCCTCCGAAACACCTAAATCTAAGCCAGATCCAGATATAAGCCTGAAAAGTCAACTTTAATATTTAGAATAATATCTCTTATTAATGTTATTTTTCACTGTTTGATTTTATATTTATTTGATTTCAAGTTTTACCTTTAAATAACCACAATTATCAGATATTTAGTAGCATACTTTAAACTCTATTAAATCTTATATTTATGCACTTTCTGTTTCTGTGTGTGCTAATGTGGCTGGTGCACTGGCAACATGCAATGCCAACACGTTGCCACCGGGTTGCGTCTGGCGGACATCGCAAAAAGGGCTTTGTTTAATTGCGAGCTTGCAGTTTGCAGTTTTGCCGGGCTTCCTTTTACGATTCACCATGTGCCCCCTTCACCACCGGATCCATGGAATCCTCGCTCCCGATTCCCTGCTCGCCTCCTGTCAACTGCATGAATTGTCCCTGGAGGCATATGCACCATGCTGCTGCCTGCAATTGAGAATCGGAGCACGCTTCAAGTTTTGGCCAGGGCCCGGGCCATACGAATTCCTATGCCCATGCCCAACTCCGTGCCCAGTTCCTGTTGCCTTTCCACGCACAATGCGCGCATAATAATGAAGCCGGCGCGGGAGCAGGAGGAGCCCAGGAGAAGGATCAGGCGCTGGAGCGGCAGTAAACCAGTTTGACCTGTCTAACACCCCGGTCCATGTCCCGGCCCATGGCCCCGGCTGGAATCATCGAGAGCCTGGAACTTTGCCTTGCATTTTGTCATATCAAGTGATTAATGGCTGATTTTCTTCTCCTTCTCCAAGTTGTCCGAATTGACCCCCATTGGGAGGCATTAGAATCCCATTTGTCTAGGTTTTCTGCCGGAGGCGGTGGTCCAGCGATTTGGTTTCGAGTTAATCAAATAAAAAGGAATTTCTTGTGTGCCAGTTGGCCTTAGTATTGGTAAGCTGCCTCATGATAAATCAAATTATTTAGAAATCTCTTAGAATCAAAGACAAATGGGTTTATTGGGTTCTAAATAAATTCAATAAAATTCAAATCCGGAGTTTTCTATACTCAACTTTTAAATTCACTTCAATTAATTAATTGTTTTCTAAGGTAGCCTAATGATTCTCCCCTTACCTGAGCCTGTTTGCCTTGAGTAACCGCACATGGCGACTCTCCTGTGATTTAAGCGGATTTTTTTTGTCGACTGGGCCCAAACTTTGTCCCAGTTATCCAGCAATGCTTTCCCATCTGCTCCTGTGCCCCCCTCGCCTCTAATACCAGAGGCTGTTGGCCAACTGTTTACCACAACAAAGACCGAGCGGGCAAACGAACTGAAAGTCCCTGCAAGAAGTTCTTTTAAAATCGCGCACGAGTGAGCAGAGATAGGAGCCCCTTTTTATTATCCCCTTTTTGTGGGTTGCATATGCAACCGCGCCTGCTTTCTAATGCACTGAGAAAATTCTGTGTGATTTTAGGTGATAATTTAAGAAGAAGTAGTATTTAGACTTAATATCTGAGCAAAGTTTGCTGATGAGCTAAGCAACGCAATTGTCTTCTGTGCGCTTTCTGGCCTTAAGTCGAGTTTAGATGTAGGTAAATTAAATCAATTATATTAATTATAGTAACAAAACCATGCTAATATTTTAATAATATTTCCACCCAATTTCCTTCTCAGTGCATGTCAACGGTTTAGTGTTAGCCGCAGGTTTTTCGGGCTCTCTCTCTCTCGCGGCTCTGTCTTGGCTCTTCCGCTCTTCTGGCGGCTTTCGTGCAATGCATTTCTATTGTTCTTGGCAGAAGAGAGCCGAGCCAGTAAACTGCCAACGGGATAAAGAAATTACAAAGGCAAAAACAATGCCGAGCAGAAGGGGGAAATGGCCAAAACAAAGGCAGCACTCCTGTTGGCCACTCCTTGAAAACGTAACGAAGTCGCCGTCGCCGTCGCTGTGGCCGTTGCCGTCCCCATCGCAGTTGTTGCCACAAAATGAGCGCTTTATACCTACTTAGATCGCTATAAATTTGGCTTAAGGCAAGAAAAGTGTTGCCGCCGCATTGTGGCACAGTGGGGTCCATGCCAGTCGAGCCGAGCACAATGGGCGAAGTGTCAACGGGGATTAGAGATGATTTTCTGAGCAGTCTAGTTTGAGTTTATGTTTTAGTAAATTAGTAAATAAATAAGAGATTAAGTGCGGGTTGAAAAAATTTAATAAATCAGTTGAATAAGGGGGTTTTGAATAGTTAACTTTGTCTTTATTTTATCAATTAAAATAGTAAAACGAAGTACATACTTAAAAAGATTCTAAAAATGAGTTAAAAAAGCTTAATAAATGAGTTCAAGAAGAGACTTTTTAATAGTTGAACTTTGGCTGTAATATATCAATTAAATTAATAAAATTAAGTTCTTAAATAAAAGCTTAAGAGTGGTTAAAAAAAAAGTTGAAGGCCAGTTAAAGAATGAACTATTTATTATATAAATATTTACTTGTATTTACGTTTATATCCAGAAGACGTTAATACGAAATACCAAAAATAAAGAATTACCCTATCTTGTCTGTAAAATATTTCTGTGATTCATTAGCTTATTATTTTATTATTCAACTGATTTACCAAACTTAGCTTCAAGCTTGTAATTAAATTATAAAATACGAATTTCAAAACAGAAGCTTACATAATTGGCAGTAAAAAAGCAAACATAGGTAATTTGTGGATTTGATTTTGTGGCCATATAAGTTTTATTATTGGTCCGCAATAACTTGAGAGATATGCTAATCATATTTGCAATTTAATTATATTTTTTTAGCCACTGTGCTGCTGGGCTGCAGGCTCCTTGCCATCCCAAGCTCCAAGTTTGTCGAGTTTCGGAGTTAGCCCCGTTGCCGTTAGTGGAGTTTAGACGCCGCCGCCGCGAGTCCGCATGATTTATGCGATTATTCTTTGCGCAGCGCCCAACTTTATTGTTTTATGCTTTTGTGGCCAGCGACGGTTACTCCGTCATTCCGTCGCTCTGGCGCTCTGTTCCTCTGGCGTTCTGGCAATCCGCTGGATCGCCGCTCTGCGACTTGCAACTGCAACTGCACTCGTATCTGGCCGAATCGCCGCTGGCTTCGATGCCAGCCTCCCTCCGTTGCTCCAACAATGCCATGTGCTAGGGCACTGCAAAATATTATCTTATAAGATCATTTTCAATGTTGAAGATTAAGTTTCGGAGAGGTTAATAATTATTTGAAAAAAAAATTGATATAATGGTTTACTTTTTTATATTTTATCCACATTTATTTACAAGTGTGTTGGGTACCTGGAGTTGCTTGTGTTCAATATAAATAAATCAAGACTATATACCAGATCTCTTAATGATTATGACCGATTTTGCCACAAGACAAGTGTAGAATGGTTGTCTTTATGGTGGAGTTTTGCTTAAACTACAAAAACTAATCAGCAAATTTTGCTATCTATCAATTAGAGTGTCCCAGAATTAGGACTTGGGAATTTCTAGCGCAAAAGTGCTACAAAGAGTGCTTAAAATTCGCATGTGTAAATTCTGTGACACGCTAGACTTATGTATGAAAACTTTTTTTAACTAAATTAGGTTTAACATTAATTTCACTCAACTTAAGATAATTTATTTATTATTTAGCATTGACAGTAGTTAATACCAAGCTTTCTATTGTAAATATATTATATTCTCAGCAATATTTTTAAATAAATTTGTACCCAAATTAAATACAGCTAATTACCTTAAATTTTTCTGAGTGTGCTGAGGGGGGTCCTTCGCTAAAGCTGGCAATTATTGGGCGATGGAGCATATGCGGCCGGAACGCAGTGCAGCTGGGCATCGAGGAATCAGGGTAACCGAGGTATCGGGGCGAAGGGTATCGCGTCCGAGGTATCGAGGCATGCGCCGCAGCTTGCCGCGCCGGGTTAATGTCTTGTTGGTTATTGCCACGTCTGTTTTGCACTTGGCTGCCATGGGCCCATTTGTAATTTGGCACTAACGGGTCTGTTGATCCCATAAATTGCACTGCCACATGCAGCCGGGATTGGGATTGGGGTTGGGGTTGGGGTTGAGGATTGGGATACCAACCTGGCTGGCTGGCTGACTGGCTGGCTGGCTTATCAATATCTGTCCATTGGAGGAAACCTAGACGAGTTCATTACGGGGCGTATCGCGGTAATAACTGTCAGATCCGGAAACGCATAAACCCGCAATTTCATGCACCGAATGCACCGACCCGTGGCTGCAATTAGAGGCGTCAACCTCGGGCATGCAAATTATTCCGGCTTCGTCTCCTGGCTCCGATTTCAATTATCGGTCTTTGGTCCGGTTTTCGACATCGACATCGCCATCGCCATCGCCATAGCCGTAGCCCGTAAATGTCCAACGCGAATTGCACTGCAGCTATTTTCTATATATGAATTACTCTCGGCCATAAAACCACAGCAATTATCGGCAGTTTCCCTCTCATAACATTTTTGTCTTCTAGACTTGGCTTTCCGTCTTAGCCGCCAAACCAATTTGAGCTGACTTAGCCTTTGCAGCGCTCGACTGCAGCGACTGTGGTCTATTTTTGGTAACTTGTCCAAACAAGCGGCTGCACTGCTATTGTTGCCATCGGTTTTTTTGTTTTGTTTTTTTGTTGTTTGTTTTTTTTTTTTGGGCGTGTACCGAGACAAAAAAGTATATAAAAATCCATAACTAAACAGGGACAGGAAATGATCCGATTGGACGAGGCGGTACCGTGGGATCTCAAGATCAAGTGGACATTTTTTTGGTAGTTTAAATCACTTAAATGAATGTATGTGAATTTTTCTCTAAATTATACATTTGTTAAGAAACAGTTTCTATAAATTTCACTTTATAGTTTTTAAGAGAAAAAAAAATATAATATAACCTATGCCGGAGAATTAAATTGAATACATTTTTCTTCAGGTGCAGATATAGTATAAGTAGATTTTGGTGGAACTAATGATATTATTGGACATTTTATTGTTTTCTGTAAAAATAGTTTATTGAAATTTTTTTTTGGCATTTGTATGGTAATTAATGATAAATAAATAAATCACTTAATTAGGTAGGAATTATGAATTTTTAAAGAATAATACTACTTACTTTTTATTGAATAGAAATATATATATATTCTTTATTTTAAGTTTTTGAACAACATTGCAATATTAAAATAGGTAAGAAATGTAAATTTAAACCTTTTTTATTTTGTATATCTGAAACAAAGGCTGATATAAAAAACCAAATTTTAGCTGTAAAGTTGAAAAATCGATTTAATATATGAATTTTGGTTCAGTTTTAATTGGTTGCAACATACAAATGAAATAAATTGTTTAAATATTTGTTGACCATAAGTAGATTTTAAAGTTCAATTGTTTTATTTACGATAATCTAAATTAATTAGCCATATTTTCGATACGACATTGATCGCGATATAACAGCCTTTCCCTTTGGATTTAAAATCCTTCTCTTAAAGTTTATTAACATAAGCTGTAAATAAATATATCGCACTGTAATTATTTGGGTTTACTACCAAAAAGTAGCTTAATAAATCTATAAAAACTGACTTAATTTGTCTACCAACCAAAAACTAATGAAATCAATGATTCCAGTTTACATTCCTTGTCGATAGGCTGCAAAAAAAAAAAAAAATACAGGGAACAAGCACTGACCCAAATAACCGATTTCATAACTTTTATTGACCTCCCAACGACAGCACTTGGTCCATTATACCCGGCTTGAGTGTCGAGTTATTAGCGTGGCCCAAACAAAATGCAGTTGTGACTTGCCTTCTTAGCTGCAGCTGCACCAAAGTCGCCGTTGTTGCCGCCTGTGTTGTGTGCAGTTGTTGCAGATGCAGTTTGCAGTTTTCAGTTTGCTGTGCGGCTTTGTTAATGTGAATTTGATTAAAGCGAACGGGCTGCGAATTGCAGGCCAAATGGGAGCCCAGCTTTTTGGGATCAGAGCCCAGATATCAGCAGCCGCTCACTTCGAGCCAACAGCGCCGCGCCACTCCAGCGCCAATTCAATTGCTTATTTACATTGTGCTAAAATTGTGTGCCCCGACAATTGTTCATTATAAAGTCGGCACGAAGCGATATTGATTTTGGTTTTCGCCTGTCCGGTTTGCGGCATAATTAAATGTGGGCACAGCCGCAAAAACACGCCAACTTATCGAAATAATAACATTTATTTTAAGCCAATCCGGCCACGTCATGGTGATACCACCCCGCCTCCTAGTCGCCCGCCTCTCATATCCACATCCAAGCCCAGTCCAGTTCAGTCCCAGATCCAGTTCCAGGCCGGAGTTCCAGTTTCGATTTCGAGTTTCGACTGCACTTCCAGCTGCACGGGGGCACTTAAAATTTGCATTTGCATTTCATTTAGGAATGCAGCTGCAGCGGCCGAGTCTGCCGCTACAATGATGACCTGACATTACTCATACGCCCCGCCAATCGAAGCGGTATCGAGCGGGCGAGAGTGCCATAAGTTTGCCAATTAGACTGTGGCAGATAGTCCGAATGCAACTGCAACAGCAACTGCAACAGCAACTGCAACAGCAACTGCATAAAGGAACTGCCGATGGCAACTTGTTGCCAATGCCAAAGGACTGCACTTGAAACAAAAAATCACCTCTTAAAGTTTCTTATTTAGTTTTTGGTTTTCTTAACATTGGTTACTTGATTTTAACTTTATTTTTTAAATTTTGATGATAACAAGGCATTGATTAAATTATGTATATGGTGAAGCCAAATATATATTCCAAACGGAAAGTAACTTAATTTAAAATTTAATTGTGTATATTTCCCTTCGAAATAATTTTAAATAAAATAAATCATTTTATAGAAGTTATCAGAAACTATTTTACGACTAGATCAATTGTTTATCATATTATTTTATTACAAATATTTCAGAGTCTTACATTTTAAATTCTTATTGATTAAGAACATGTTTGTTACTTAAAATTTAAAGAACAATATAAATTTTAGCTTATTAAGCTTAACTTATAGCTTGAAGAATCCACTGGTTGTAGTAGATATTTCTTCTTATTTAATATTTAGAACTATGTACTTAGCCTGGAGTAAAGCCCAAAAAATTACTTACTTAAAATATTAGCCAAAATACATAACATACATTAGATCAGTAAATACATAAATAAATAATATAATACAATTATGATACATTGAAATCTTTCTAGTAAAATCTATCTGTCACAGCTAAAAAATATTTCTATTATGTTTTTCAGACCTGTGAAGTCGTTTATCTACCAGAGTTAGAGAGCATTTTTTTTATTGGCCACTCTGATAGAATAATTAAAACATAATTTTTACGAGTGTGGCAGCCTGGAAAAGCGGCAACTTGCAAACCAGCAAACCGGCAACTGGCGATTGTCGCATTCGTAATAAGTTCTGTGATCCCCACGGTCGCCATGCAAATTGCCGCCTGTCAGCGTCGCCTGTCGAGTGATAAGCCAAGGCGAGTGCTGAGTTTTCGTCACCGGCGTTGGCCATCAGCCTTTGGCGTATCATCGGCGAGGAGGTGGTATTTGCCTGCTATCCGGCCGGGGGATTGCGAACTGGGAAACTGGTGAACTGGGAACTGGGGGGATTGCCGGCTGTCAGTCCGATAGCCACTCCGTGGCACTCCGTCCGCACAGGCTTTGGGTGTGGCATGCGGCGTTCTCGACACGAGAAGTCAATTTGGCGTGTTGGCAACTGTTTCACTCCGCTTGGTCTTCATTCGCTTCGGAGTCGAGTTCCCACCGATAGCGACCTCCGCTGACACAGAGACCTACAAAACAAAGAATTTATAAAACGATCATAAACGGATTTCCACTTTCCACGCTCACTTTCCTTTGACGGTAGCTCGCATTTTATGGAAATTACTTCGCTATCCCCAAAAACGACCCGAACTCGAGATGCAACAATTAAGCAGAGGCAGGCCCCGGCTTAACCAATCAACTGGAAGCTGCTCTGGTCAGGGAATTCTTTGATTTGCATATCTAAAGCATTAACTGAACGCTCGTTTGGGGGCTTTTGATGCCGCTTTGCATAGATTTTGAGAGAACTCAAGTATTTATTTTCATCTGCTGTGGCTGCCTTTTACATGATGGCAGTGCATTGTTCGAACATTCATCTACCGTTAAGATGACGGACCAAGGGAGCTAGTCGAAATTTGTGCCGAGGCGAAGGGTTAATGCTCTACGTTAAAATAATATATAATAATAATATAATATATAATAATGTATAACTTAAACAGATTTATGTGAATATAGTTCAAGGGACTCTATGATCTTAACAAGCTTTTAAGATTATCAATTATATTATATTTTAATTTTGATTGAGGACGCTATGAAGCATACTCTGTATACAGCATAGATTTCATTTCTTTATCACCATCAGCAGCCGAGTCAATCTAGACTGTGCACAGCACTCCGTTTGTTCATCTTTACGTCTATCCGTTCACCTGCCCGTTCATCTGTCCGTTCATCTGTCGGTTCATCTGTCCGTTCATCTCTCGGTTCATCTGCCCGTTCCTCTGTTCATTCATCTGTCCGTTAGTCTGTGCGATAATCTATTCGTTTGTCTATCTGTCTATGCAATTTTATTACATTTAAATTTCTTTCTTATCTTAAAATCTTGTTTTTTTTTTAACTTTTTGTTTATTGTTATATTTATTTACTTGATAAATTTACCATATAAGATACCTTTTTGTTTATGCTTCTAGTTAGAGAAGTCGTTTTCATTTCTGTTCTATTGACAGTGTTAATTAGCCCCAACCGGGTTAGGGTATTGGAGGGGAGACAATGTCTTCGGTCTTTGCAGTTTGCTGAAAATTAATTAGACTCAATTTGTTGCTCAACCATCAAGACCGACAACAATGGCAGCTGCAGCAGCAACGGCGGCAGCAGCTACGGCAACGAATGCATCTTAGTTTTTTGCCGGACAAATTCTATGCTCATATTGTGAGGAGCAGGAAGGCAGAGAGATGCCAAACAAAAAACAAAAATGTTTGCGCTTACAATTCTCATGTAAATGCCAAAAGTTTCCACATTGTTAAAACGCGATTTTGTGGAGGGGGAAGGGGTTTGTGAAACGGATAGGGAAGGGGAAGGGTATGGATATGGGGACAGAGTTTTACCAACTTAAACAGAGGCGAACGGTAAACATGTTGCTGTCAACATTTACATGCCAACATGTTGCCGGCCACCGATTAGAAAGCGCCGCCTTTTTTAGATAAGGTCTGTCCACTGAAACCACAGAGTCCCCTGGTTCAGTGATTTCATTGAGTCGCCAATGATTCCCACTGGCCGCCAATGGAGTGTCGACGGGAATCATTAGCTGGCACTTTCCCGAAGCGTCTTCCCCAAAAATAGATGTGCACAGAAAAAATAACACAAAAAATAACACCAAAATTGGTCATCAATTGAGCTTGATTTGATTTTAAAACCTCCTTTTGAAATAAATATTTACGATAGTTTTACACAACGTTTATGTTAACTTTGTTCCAACTTTTAAAATGGAGAGGTACTTATTATACATTCAACGACTTTTAAAAATATTGAATATTTAACAAATTATAATTAAAGTTATTTTCATTTCGAAAATATGTTTCTTTAAATTAAATAATTCAGATTTTCTTAAAGAATATTATTTAAATACAAATCTTTAATGGCTTTAAAATAATAAACAAAAAAATGATCGATTATCGCCATTAAAATGATAATTGATTTATTGCTTAATTTATTTAGTAATTATTATTATTACATCTATTGTTTTCTTTGTTATTGATGAATGTTTTTAAAATAATACATTTATTTTGTTGTATAATTACATTACAAACGATTAACTAATAAAATGTAATATTTATTTGTATATGTATTTAAAGCTAACCAGACTTACAGTCGAATAATATGCCTTTTAAAAATGTATACCAATAATATACTTTAAGTCATATTTTAAAGGTCTTGTGAGTGGCTTCAATAAAAGAGAAATTGTTTAATAAAATATAAATAAGTTAAGTTCCTATTTATTTAACCTAACCTAAGTCTTCAGAAAATAAGGTACCATTCATTTTTACTTAATTTAAACTTAATTTTTCCATCACTTTTGTTTTATATATAATCTATTATTATAAATAAAAAATCGGTGTACATTTCTCTCCGTGTGAGTTTGCTATACTTTCGGTGTAATTTATCAGAGCTGAAATGCAATCGGTGTGCAGGTGAAAAATAGACAGACAGGCAGACAGGTCGACAGAGGGACAACGACAAACTCGCGGACTAGACAACTCGGCCACTTGTTATCCACTGCAGCGGACTGCATTGGAGCTGCATTGAAACTGCTCAAATAGCAGACTTATACAGATGTCACTTATTTCTGCCCGGAGCTGGATGCTGAATGCTGGATGCTGGACTGCAGCTGAAGCTGACTGGCTCTTCCATTTCGATTTAGTTGTGCGCGTTGCGGCAATTTCGGATCGCCGCGGATTGGATTCGATTGGGGACGAAATTGCTGGCTGAACTCGTTAGCCCGCTAGTTGCGAGTTTGCTGGTTGCAACAATCCATCCATCCAGCTATGTACGTGGCGGCAAGTCATCCAATTGCCGGCTAGGAAATCGTTATTATTTGCGGGATCTGGACGGATCCTGCTTCGCGCTTCTTGTTCATTGCTTGCAAATTATAATTGAATGATTGCATGGCAGTCGAGCTATTTGCTCGTCATTTTCCCAACCTCCTCGGCTCGTTACGGGCCGGCATCGAATCAGATCGGGGATCGGATCGATTGATATTAATGGGGCTCCCTACTTAAAGGTAAAGGTGTCAAAACTATTGGCTCCTAATGGTCCCCCAACGGCCATTCCGATGAAATGTAAAACAATTTGGCCAAGTCAAGTCAAGTTCATTAAATTGGATCCGATGCTTGCAGCCATTTGACTTATTACAGGCCAAATGCCTCGACTGGCCAACTGATGGATGTAATGTGGCCACGACGGGGATCAACGTTTGACAACGAATTTATTTAAAAGACAACTTGCAACAAATAAATTTCGCCAGAGCAAACGACAGGTATATCTACACGGGAAATAATTTATAAAACTAACGAAAAATGTTGGTAAAATAAAAACGATTTAAAAATAAATGGTTTTGAGCTTTGAGCTTAAGAAAACCTAAGCAATATATTCCATATATATATATTCAAAGTATTCCTTCAACTTGGGCTTCGTTTATTCCTGAGCTTAAAATTTAAACAATATACACCTATTATAATTATAATATATATATATTTATATCTAAATCTCTCCCAAATTTATTCCTGTGCACTCTCTGAAACCTGGAATGCTGCCTTTGACAATAACTGGTCTGTGTAGGAGTCCGGAGTCCGCAGGAGCTTGACGGCTGGAGAGCGGGGACTTGGTCTTTGTCCTACTCGTTGAGACCCAATAATGCGATGGCTTGTTGAAATTCATTCATCAATGTAATCGATCAGACATGGCCACGTAACATGCTCTTCGTATGTAAATGGAGCCTGAAATGCACACACACACCGGCACAATGCTACATGAAATTTAATCAATTTATTGGAAACGAGCTATTGTCTTTGGTCTTTCGCCTTTCAGCCTTTCAGACTTCAAATCGACTTGACTGGGGGCTTATCCCCGGCCTGGCATCTACACTTTCTCCTCTCAGGTTGATGTGGAAGAGTACGACTACTATTTTCTTGGCACGAATGCAGGCAAAAGGCCAAGATAAATCTCCGGGAATCGTGTGGGGAGGCTGTGGGTGTGGGTGTGGTTCCTGGCCTGGACACTCCCACTCCCACCTAGTTGGCTGAGTTGTGGCCAAAGTTTGGCATTAGATTATGGTTTTTCCATTTTCTGGACGTCAGCCAGTGAAGGAAATATTGAAAATAGCTCTTTTCAATTTTTAGCGGAAGATGTAAAATAAATTAAGGGCTTTAGCAACTGATTTAATATTAAGAAAATGTATTCTTTTATATTAAAAACCCTTGAAAAAGCACAGTTAGTCTAGTTGGCAGCTGAGATAAGTCAGTATTTTCAGTAATTTCAAATAGAAAATATATACAAGACAACAAACAAAAATACCAAATATTATACAAGAGTTTTCATCATGGTGAAAAAGAATAAAGCCAGTTCTGCTTCATCCAAAACGGAACTAAATGACAAAGCAAACTTAATATCCGAAAGCGAGGATAAAGAACGTGAAGCCAAGTACTTATCCCGCCTGGCCGATGTCTCTGTCAGTGCGGAGTTGGTAATGAGTAAGCGATGCTTGTCCACATATCAAAGAATCACTTTAGTTTATATATTTACGCTGGATGCAGATACCGACAGTGACTTCTACGATCAGGAAATCGCCCGTGCCAAGGCCGAGGAGTGGGATCACTACCTGCGCTGCGATGGTCTGCCTCATCCCAACCGTCCCGTCGAGGTGCGAACATTTATTGCCAAGATGCGGCATATTGACGAGATCGAGTCCAACTGTGCCTTGGACTGGACCCTGTCAGTGGACGACCGTTCGATCTTGAACCAGAATATTTTCCGGGTGGACAAGACGCGCCGTGTCGTTGAGCTCACCAAAGATAATCCCGGGAAATATTACGACACAAATGTGAGGAAGTGTCTGGACACTTTGAGGCAAATTGATATACTGTTTGACAACAAGGCGGAGATGGATCAAATACCCATAAAGCACCAGCTCGCCATCATGGACGTGGGTCGTTGCATGTTTTTATGGAATCTAGAGTGGCTAAATTATATATGGCTCTATTACAGGTTTATAACGAGGTCCAGGCGGAAATTGAACAGCTCTTCAATCGCCTCACGTATCGGGTGTTGAAAATGCAAGATTCCTATATGGAGTGAGTATATTATTTTCATAGGCTTTTCTTTTATATTTTTCATTTTGAAACTATATATAAATGCAACCTTGCAGCACTGAGGATGGCAGGACGGCCAATTGGAGCTTCACGGGTTATCCCTGGGAAATGGATTTGTGGGGTCTGCGGAACGTGCCCATTCGCTTCGATCAAATGGAGTAAGCATTTCGCAGGACGTTGTATAATCTATTTGAATGGGTAATCAATGTTTGATCCTTAGCGTGCCGGTAATGTTTGCGGAAATGAAGGCCACGGCCGTGGATCTTCAGATACCGAGCTCTGTGCTCTCGGATTGTATCACCATTCGCAGTGTCCACACTGCTTTCGACAATGTGTCGTTTAATGCCAAAAGTTTCGAACCGGCTGTCAGGTCCTCGGAAAACTTTCCCGATGCGGGAATTGTGGATGTTCTGGAATCGATGAACAATGAGTGGGTGAGGCAGGAGGAGCTCAAGTTCGAGACTTTGGGTAACATGGAGAGTAGGTATAAGGAGTATGAGGAGACGATGCAGCTAATCCAGGAGAGGACTGACCAAGCAGCCAAGGCCGCCAAGCAAAATAGTGGCGAAAAAACAAATATCGTAATACCAAAAGCTCCAAAGCAGGTGCCACCGGTACCGCCGGGAATGTTTCCCGACGTCCATAAGGAATATATCAAACTAGAGGACAAAGAGTACGCGGGATACCTGGACGATATCTATCATCCGAGGCACCTGGACATGCGTCAATACGAGGTGGGTAAATCCATATTCGGATTATTTACGAACGTGGGTTCGATTTTGGGCATGTTTATACTTCTCTTTCAGATTAATCTCCGTGAGTACATTATGCTCGGTGGCATCTATTCGGTCTTGGTCATTCGCAGGCCCAACCAAACCCAGTTCGAGAAGTTCAATATCGTCCTGCACGAGGATGGCCGTGTTTTGTACACGATTCCCGACGTAAAGGCTGAAGTAAAGGACGAACGCAGCTCGAGTGTCTCCCAGAAGACCGCGGAAGACTATCGCAGCTCCAACTTAAAGTTAGAAGAGGTCGATCTGCCGTACTTCGTCGTTTCGCTGCTGCTGCCCGCCGATCTGTGCAATTGGGGTCAGCCGCAGGTGTGTCATTTTCTGAGCGAGCAGGAGACGGTTGAGAGTGATCACGTCAAAGGAACCGATAATTTAATCTCTACCAACGTCACCCAGGCCAAGGCCAATTCGTTAATGAGCGTGCGGGGCTCGGCTGACATCTCAAACATCTTTCGGCCCTCCATTCGATCTATGCTTCGGACTAGCAGGCTTGTGGAGCCCGGGGTAAACGAGTTTTCCTTTGAAAATTATACGTTGCAGAAGCCGATGGATCTCATTGAGACCAGAAAACTGGAGGCCCACTGCATTCCCAGGATTATCTCGTCCTTTAAGCTGCCCCGCGATTTTATCGATGAGACTGCGGATGTTGAAGTACCCAAGAGTACTCGGTGTAGATTGGTTAAGAGAGTAGATCTGGAGGAAACGAAACCTCACGAAGAGGTGTCACGAGAGTTTGCCTACGAGGGCCAAAACGAGCCGGAGCGTCTTTTCCCCGTCTTTCCAGCAGTAGAATCCATACATTACGAAGATGATGAGCCGGGAGCCCTATTCGATCATACTGCTGTTGGGCTATTAAAGAAGCTGGACCACATCAAGGACCAGTATGCGGAGAGATACCAACAATTGTGGAAACAGGAGGAATTTGTGGAGAAGAAGAAAGTTGCTAAGGCACCCGCTCGGCCGATAGAAGTGGCCCCGCCCGAGGAGGAACCAGCAGAAAAACCGCAGACGAGCAGGATGCCCAAATATACCGAAACGAAAACCCGCCTGACCATAATTTCCCAAGAGACTAGCGATGGGGACAATGATTCGGTGGAAACTATCGAAATGCAGGATGTGACCCACTGGACCACGAGGTACATCGTGGGTGCCTCTTTTGACCAGTCAACCAGCAGGATCACCTTTAAGACTGATCGATTGGGTATCTTTGGATTAGCCTTCAAGCGCTATGAGCACTTTCCCTTTCGTGATTGGAGTATGCAGCCAAGTGAGGAGAAGTAAGTTCTTAGCCGATGCGGTATAGTAAAGTATAAATTTATATATAATATTCATATGAATATTAGTTTAAAACCATTTTATTATGTTTATATTTTATCATCCTAATTTTCATGGTCACTCTTAGTCCCGATGAAATCATTTTCACCGTGGACACCTTCCACGTGCGCATCTTCTTCTACATCACAACCGAGGGAGTGCGGGGCTATGTAACCGATCTGTCCAAGGCATATACTGCCAAGCCGGTAAAATATCTTGAGATTGAGAAGCCCATCTCCGACTTTGCCCAATTGCGTCAGGTATGTACATAGGTCATAAGATCTAACTTTTCTTATGTGCTATCATCCCTAAGCTATTCATAAGCAAGAACATTAACATATTCGCCGAGAACGATGTCAGTTTTTATATAGAAAACGGATACTTCTCGATGAAGCACGTGGCCACCGAGCAGCACACCTATAACATCATGGGTCTCCACTGTAAGCTCATGAAGTTCCATCGGTCCAGCTGGAATCGATTGGCCCCGCGTCGGGACATCATCATGAACATGAAGATTGCCAAGGACACTTCCGAATACTCTGAGGTCGCCCTTCGCATTACTCCGGAGCAGACGACCTTTGTGCAGGTCTCTGAGAAATGCTCGGATGACGTGAACGTGATCCTGCTTTCCTATGAGGAAACCTGGCGTAATATAAGCGTGAGTGGTTTAGTCGAGCGACCGAAGCAGATCGTATATAGAGTGTATTAATTTCCAGATCTTCTCGGATCTGCATCAAGCCGTCGTATCCATGGTGATTAATGCCACAGAAATCCGCAATAGGGATTCCGTTCTCTTTCATTACGTCACTCGAATGCTGAAGGAGTTGAGGCCATTGAGCTTTGCATAGGAAACTTGAATATGAATATGAATTGTACATCTATACATATATATATATTTAGTATACTCTTGTAATGCAATAAAAAGAAAACGAAAAATGTATTATATTTGGTTTTAGAGATGTATATGAAGATTCGTCTTGATCAATATTATATCGAAAATATCTTAAAGTGTATTATGGGAGTTATTTTAAAATATTTTAAACTTTGGTATATCGAAACTGAAAGTATCAAACAATAATTATAATAAAATATAATTATAATAAAATACAACTTAAAAGAATAAATTTTTTGTATTTCTTCTATTTTAAACATCTTTAAATTTAAAACTTAATATTTTATCAATCCATATAATTTATGACACATATATCGATTTATGCCTAGTATATTGCAGTATAGCTGGAAATAAAATTAATTATAATCGATTAATCGATTTTTTCCAATTATTCGATACATTGATCTTAATTTTCAGAATCGATTTAATCGAAGAAGTTTCAAAACTTCTTGGAAAGCGACGCGTATATAAAATTGTGGGGAAAAATAAATAAAACATTGTTATTCTCAGAAAAAAGTATGGATTATTTTACAAATTAAACGGAAACCAATGTAAATATAATATTATTAAATCAGAATCTAAGAAAACTTCCAACCGAATTTTGTAGACGAGGAACCTCTCTTATATACACTTTCAAAAAGGGCAATCCATGTCTTAGTCGTCATACATAAACATATAAAAAACCACAAAACAATGAAATATACCAACAACCACAGACAATATATAAAAATATACTTAAACACATAAACAAAAATAAATAAAAATAAACATAAAACATAAAAAAAAACATAAAGTATATAAATAATATAAATGCGAAAATAATACACTTCCCTTTTGAAAGGAGAATTACTCGAGGAAATTGGCAAAATGGCGAAGACGAACAAACCTGATTCTCATGTAGCACGGATTATGCTAACTGAAGCCGAACAAGAGGAGAGGAAAAGAAATTACTTAGCCCGCTTGCAGGATATTATGGTCACATGTGCCAATTTCAAAAGTAAGAAGGATTTATTCACCGGAAGTTTAACCTAATCGCATAGAATTATACAGATTTCGCTGTCCATTTCAAGGAGATGGAGAGACAGCGGGCGGAGAAGGAGAGCTGGGAGCAGTTTATAAACTGTAGTGGTCTGCCAGACCCAAAGTCACCTGGCGATATAAGAACCTTTCTATCTAAACTTCGGTACTGCGACGACAACGAAGCCGCAAAAACAATGGACTGGACGCTGTCAGTGGATGACCGCAGTGTACTGACCCAGAACATTTTCCAGAACGACCTAACACGAAAGACTGTGGAGAAAAGTAACTACATTAGTCCAGGGCCTCATTTCGAGGTGAACGTGCGGAATTGCCTGGAAGTGCTACGGCAACTGCAAGTGCTGATGGACAACGAGGTGGAAATTGAGAGATTAGGCCCGAGAATACAAGCTGAAATCCTTAGCGTGAGTGCCACAAGGATATTGAATCGAGGCCTTCCAATCAAGAATCTATTTACAGGTCTATGGCGAAGTCCAAGTGGAGATCGAAATGTTATTCGATCGGCTCACCTATCGAGTATTAGCCATGCAAAAGGCTACCATGAAGTAAGACAATAAATTAGTTATATGTTAAATTAAATTAAAAATGTTATGTTCAGGTCCATAGATGGAATAGCGGCCATGTGGAGTCATGCGGCCGATCGATGGCGCATGGATCTCTGGGGTCTCCTCAATGTTCCCATAATCTTCAATAAAATGGAGTAAGCTTTTGGCACATAAGCGTGTGTACCTTCTAATTGCCCGCAGAGTTCCAGCAATGATGGCCGAGCTACCAGTCACCGGTGTCCGCGTTCAAATGCCTCTGAGTGTCCTTACCGATTGCCTAACCCTCCGGTGTGTTCACACCAGCTTCGACCACCATTCCAAGGATGCCAAGAGCTACGAACAGCTGGCGATCGACGACAGCGGTATGTCCTATGCCGCCATTGTCGATCTGGAGAAGTCGATGGTCACCGAGTGGAGGATACAGCAGGAAATCCAAGAAGAGGTCCTGAGTTCGATGTTGGGCAAGCGTCAGGAGTACGAGCAGCTGATGGAGCTGATTGCCGAGCGTACCGAAAGGGCTGCCAAGAACGCCAAGAACGACAAGAACACTGAAAAGATCTTCATTCCGAAGACTCCCAAGGAAGTGCGAGCCGTTCCACCGGGCCTGGTGCCCGAAGTCTCCCACGATTTCATTAGTCGCGAGAGAGAGTATTACGAGGAATATATGGATACATACTTCCATCCAAAGCACTTGGACATTCATCATAACGAGGTGAGTAAAGGGAACTCAGCTTGCTGTAAAGACCATTCACTAATTATCCAACAGATTAACCTCAGGGAGCACGTCATTGTCGGTGGAATCTATTCATTAATGTTCGTTGAGGTACCGGGTCAGACGCAGTTCCAGAATTTCAACATAGTCCTGCACCATGACCGACGTGTGCTGCGCACCATTCCCGATGTGGTAGTGGAGAAGGATCGATTCTCCGGTTCGGTCAGGTCCTTCAAATCGCCAAACGCATCAATTACACTGAATGACAACGAGCTACCATACTTCATTGTCACCATCAAGTTGCCGCCAGATCTGTGCAAGTGGGGCAATCCGCGCGTGTGTCACTTCCTTACCGAGTTACAGTCAGCCCCGAGGACGACCATTCCTTCTTTGAGGCCCAGCTTATTCGATAACTGTGAGGAGTCAAGGGAGCCGTCCAGTGAGAGCACACGAACTTCGTCAATAAAATCGAGCTGGCGAGAAAGCGTGATCGTTCAGAAGTATGAGGAGCCGACCGATGAGATTGACTTTTCACTGAATAAATTCCTGGACAAGGTCGAGGTCAGGAGCCTGGCTACACACTGCCTGCCCCGCATAATCTCCTCTTTCAAGTTTCCCGTGGAGTCGAACGAGAAAGAAGATGCCGCCGAGTTATCAGCCAAATTGAAGCGGACTCCGTTGTGCAAACGTATCGATACTCCCAATGCAATAAAGGAAGTTGCTCTGCCAGAGGACAACTACGACTATAGTGTGCAAGAGCAGCCGGAAAGGATGTTTCCCGTGTTTCCGGATGCATTGCCGATACAATTTATATGCGACGACATCGGATCTTGCGACAAAAAATTAGCGAGTGGTGTGGTTAGCGTCTTCAGCAATATCAAGCGACAATACGAGGAGAGGTCGATGAATATTCTCAAGCAGGAAGAACCAGCGTTGACCGGCTTATCTAAAAAGGATAAGAAACAGGATCGCCCTGATGTCACAAAGGATGGCAATTACTGGCAGGAAAGGGTAGCAATCAGTCACAAAAAGTCGTCAGTAAGTAAGGTTTTATCCAAAAGTAATAACAAACCGGATCGCCCTGAAGATGCAACGGATAGCAATAACTGGCAGGAAAGGGTATCAATCAGTAGCAAAAAGTCGATATTAAGTAGGGTCAGTCACGAACGTCGATCGAGCCGAACTATGAAAGGAGTTTCTTCCTTCAGTGCTCCTCCCTCGAAGGTCACCATGCTCTCCGTGACCCATTGGACAACCGGGTATATCTTCGATGAGAAGTTCGATCCGGAAACAGACACTCTCACTTTTAGAACGGACCGCCTGGGCATGTTCGGGCTGGCCTTCAAGCGTTACGAGCACTTCCCCTTCGGCGAATGGTTTCTCCAGACGAACGAGGACAAGTGAGTGCCTGCATCTAGGTCCTGGTCAGTGCTAATCCCAAATCTTAATTCTGAGCAGTCCAGATGAGGTCATTCTTAGCCTGAACACCCGCCACGTGAGCATGTTCTTCTACATTACGTCCCAGGGTGTGCGTGGCTATGTAACCGACCTGATCAAGGGATATGTCGCTCATCCAGTAAAATATCTTGAGATTAAAGAGCCAATTTCCGACTTTCGTCAGTTACGTCAGGTGAACGCAAATCCTAAAATTAATTCGACATAGCTAACCGTATTTCCCACTTTATTTCAGATTCTTTTGGATAAGAATTTCAACATCTTCCCGCAGAACGATGCCAGTTTCTATATCTCAAATGGTTACAACTGCGTCAAGCATTTGGCCACTGAGATGCACACCTACAGTACGATGGCCCTGTACAGTAAGTCTATGAAATTCTACAGATCCAGCTGGAATCGATTGGCAGACCGACGGGACCTCATTGTGGACATGAAGGTGGCCAAGGACACTTCGGATTTCACCGGGGTTACGTTAAGGATTACGCCGGAGAAGACTACCTTTGTCAAGGTCTCCGAGATCTGTTCCGATAACATTAACCATGTCAATCTTCAGTACGAGGAAACTTGGCGAAATGTGAACGTAAGTAGCTAACATGTGGCTCCCCCCAGTAAATTCTTAGTTTTGTTTTTAACCCCCAGAACTACGTGGACTTGAGTTCGGCTATTTCTTCGATGAGTCCCACTGTTCCGGAATCGTGCAATAAAACACCAATGCTCTTCATTAACATCAAGAGGCTTTTGAGTGAGATTCGACCACTGAGCTTCGCTTAGCATTCCCAGTACTTCTCCATAGACTTTTCAACGATTCTTATGCCTTAATAAAGTAATAAAAACAGAGAACAATATAGAAAAATGTCGTTGCTGTCATTTATTATAAGCAAATCCACACACACACACGCTCAAAACAAAACTACACACATACACTTCTTAAAAAGACAAAATAAATAAAAAACAAAAAAAGGAAAATGATGAAACGTAAATTGAAGGATCAAGACATGGACTTCCTTACAGAGGAAGAGTTTTTGATCCGGGAACAGAGGTACTTGCAGCGTCTGCAGGACGTACGCATCAGCGTGGCGTTCATTAACCGTAGGGAATTTTGACTATATAGCTCCTAGAAACTAGTTAAATGAACGTGTCATTCGCAGTTGCCACGAAGGAGTACAAGGAGCTCAGAGCGGATCAGCTGGAGGTGGACAAGTGGAACGATTACCTAGCATGCGATGGTATGCCCCGTGCCGACTTTCCCAATGAGATTCGACACTTTTTGTTCAAGCTGCGGCACGATGAGCATGCGGCGGCCACCAATGACATCAACTGGACGCTGGCAGTCGACGAGCGAAGCATCCTGTCGCATGCCCCCGATCGACAGGATTTGACCCGCCGCCATCTGGAGGCAACTATGAGGCCCGATATCGGCAAATTCTACGAGGAGGCTGTGCTTCACCTCCTGTACACTTACAAGCGTGTGGAACGAGTCCTGCGGAACGACACTGAGCTCCTTAGCATGCCGGCCCTGCGAGCCTTTGAGCTGACAAAGGTGGCTATGCAGTACATAAATATAGTGGATGTATTGCACATAATCACTGGGAACATATGTATTTTCAGATACCCGAGGAACTGCACAAGGAAATTGAGACGTTCTTCGACAAGCTTGCCTATCGTGTCATTTGCTCCCCCGAAGCCTATATGACGTAAGAATCATTTGGTTAAACATAAAGGATCTTTAGCTCCTTGCATCTTCCACTGCAGAAATAAAGGCAGTAACATGTCGTACTATTGCTACAAGTGCAGCAACTTTAACTTACAGATATGGGGTCTGAAGGATACACCAATTCGCTTTCAGTATCTGCGGTAGGTTGACGATTCTATTTCAACTTTTTTGTTTCCGAAGTTGTCCATTCTCCCATAGATTGCCATTGATGTATTCCGATCTAAACTGCATCGAGGCCTCCGTTCAGCTGCCCCTCAGTGTGCTCAGCGACAATCTTACACTGCGATGTGTGCACTACTTTTTTGATCCCTTCTCTGCCCAGGCCAAGAGCTACAGACTGAGCTTCGATACCGATACCAGTCCCAGTTGTGGCATGCTGGAAATCGAGGAAAGCCTGATGAGCGAGTGGTTGGCCCAGCTGGATATAATGGAGCAATTGAAACTGAAGATGGAGTTGCAGATGGAGTCCTACAATGCAACCATGGCGTGAGTACAATTTTTCGAGTACTAATACAATAAAATTGATCTATGGTATATATATATCTCTATACTTAGTGCCATTGAAGCTGCAATAGCGGCAAAGCAGAAGAAGCAAGCGGAAAATCAGAAGGGACCGCCAATACCAAAAGCTCCAAAGATGCCGCTGGCTCTACCCGAGGGCAAGTTACCCAATCCCTACCCGTTCTTCCTCAAAATGAATAGACAAGAATGTACCGATTTCTTCAATAACAACTTTCACCCCGACAACATCAATCTGCTGGAACATGAGGTGACGCATCGAAACCCAAGCAGTTACCAGACATTACGCTCTTATTTTTCAATATACCTATCCTAATAATAGGTCAACCTGCGGCGCTGCATGATTGTGGGTGGAGTTATTTCGCTAGTCTTTGTGCATAAACCGCGGCACACTGCCTTCGAAAAGTTCAATCTGACGCTGCACGAGGATGGTCGCGTATTGCAAGTGGTTCTGGACCAACTCGAACGGAGCAGGGACTCCTCCTCTAAACTGGAGCGGGGGTCCCTTCGTCAGAACTTCGAGTTAGAAGCGACCGAATCCGATTTCAAGCTGCACTTGGGGCCGGATGAGCTGCCATTTTACTTTATCACCTTCACGGTGCCGAAGCACTTTTGCCTGTGGGCTGATCCTATGGTCTGTCAGTTTATCGAGGAGGAAATCGAGATACCGACGATTAAAGAGGAAGTCCTGGTCGAGGAGGTGGACAAGAAGAACAAAAAGAAGCGCAGCCGGAAGCAGTCGATGAGCAAAATCATAGTGAAGGAGACAGCAACAAAGCCGAGTAATATTAAACCGAGTGCTGATGAACCAATTACGACACAAAGAACGCGCCGCCAACTGAATAGATCCTCGGCCAACATTTACAGGGAGAGCGCTCTGGATGCGATACGGAGAAGCCACATAGAAACTGAAGAACTAACTAGAGAATCGGCAAATAACTTTTCGCTAAATGTGGAGCCTCTCACCCGGATGAGAGCGAGCCTGCTTAAAACTATTTGCATGCCGCGGATCATATCCTCGTTTAAGTTTCCGCAGGAGTTCAAGACTGAGGAACCGGGAGAGCAACCCACCAAAAAAGTCCCTGGGCCCCTCTATCGGCGACGCTTGGGCGATTCTCTAACGACCGAAGAGAACACAGAGTTTACTCTCAACTACGAAAATCAGGTTGATCCCGAGCGACTCTATCCCCAGTTTCCCGATCCAGACGATTCGAGTAAAGTACGGAGATACGAGCTAGCTTCAATGATGGCAGAAGCCCCCAGCCTTCCTTATGATAACCTATATGGGTTGATAAAAACCCTGGATGACATCAAGGAGAAGTACGAGGAGAGCCCCAAGAAATTGGGGGAACAGACGGCGCAGACTGGCGTGAGGCTGTCAAAACGTTATGCTTCTGAAATCAAAGAAATTCCAACTCGCGGTACTTTCAGGAGTAATGGGATACATGGGATACGGAGAACGGGCAGTGTAATGTCTGACGGTGTGGACCGGGAGACCGATACGGACAACCGAGAGTCCGATGCCGATGTCAATGCAACTTCACGAAAGTCAAAACGAATTAGTTTATCGACAAGCGAATTTTCTCGCCGAGTCACTGAAAGCCCTCGCACCGAACTCAAAAGAGTCATCCACTGGACCACTCAATATATCCTGGAGTCGAGCTTTGACAGGGAGAGCAGAGTCCTTACCGTAAAGACGGACCGGCTGGGTAACTTTGGGCTAGCCTATCCGCGCTACGCCCACTTTCCATTCCGTCACTGGCAGCTTGAGACGAACGAGGAGAAGTAAGAGTTAATCCAAGTGCTACAGGTCCTTGTCATAAGTTACATATATTGTATTCGATTGCTTTCTTTTCCCCTCGCAGTCCCGATGAGGTCATCTTCACCTTGGATACCTACCACGTGCGGGTGGTCTTCCTCATAAGCAAGGCGGGCATCCGAGGATATGCGATTGATATACCCAAGGAGTACGTCGCCAAGCCCGTCAAGTATATAAATATTGAGAAGCCCGTCGGAGATTTCATCGAGCTTCGCAAGGTAAACGAAAATGAAAAAATTAACAATAAATTCTCACGTTTCTCCATTCCGACAACAGCTCTTTCAGGGCTACAATCTGAATGTGTTTGCGAAGCTGGACGCTAGTTTCTACATCAACCAGGGCTACTTCTCTCAGAAGCATCTGGCGGCGGAGCTGCACATCTACGACGCGATGACCATACACTGTAAGCAGCTGAAGTTCAAGCATTGCGAATGGAACCGTTTGGCCAACGACAGGGATATCCTGCTCTGTCTGCACAGCAACAAGGACACCATGGACTCCGCCGATGTCACAGTGCGGGTCACCCCGGAGGCCTCGAGCTTCGTGGAGGTTTCGGAGCTGTGCTCGGACAACCTTAATATCTACACCCTGCACTATCAATCCACCTGGCGCAACATAGGGGTAAGTGGTTTCTAAATAAATAATATAGTAATAAGTTGGTTTTCCTTTGTAGATTTACTCGGACCTGAACCAGGCGATCAATTCCATGAATCCGAATGCAACGGAGACCCGAAACCGGGACGGCGGGCAGATTTACTACCTCCGCAGGCTCCTCCAGGAGATCCGACCCCTGAGCTTCTCATAGTCTGGACCAAACTTCCTAAACTGAAGCACCCACGACACAACAGACACAAACAAATGCGTACACTTTTAAATTAAATGCAATTAAAATTAATTGCCCACGGACAACGTCTTGTAGAGCTCTCATTGGATTCGCTTAAGTGGCTTCTCCACGCCAACTCTGGTGGATTGGAATGATTTGGTGATGGCCTGGAGTTATTCTACATTCTCCGTTGACCATGCTGCGTTTTCTCTTCGTCTGCTGGCTGGCGGTCGTCGCTCTGACCAGGCTGGATTATGTCTGGGGCGAGGACTCTAGGATCGATCTGGATAAGCTAAGGAAACTTGTGACGCGTTCCCCTATCCATACAAGAGTCGTCGGCGGCTCGGTGACCACCAATGCGAAGCTCGGAGGCTACCTAATACAACTGCACTACATGGGAGAGTTCATATGCGGCGCCACTTTGATTCACGAACTTATAGTCCTCACGGCGGCCCACTGCTTCATCGGCCGGCCGCATATAAAGGAGTGGATAGCTGTCGGCGGCGCTTCCACCCTTCACGACGCCGGGGAGCGGCGTGAGATTAAAGAGTTGGTCAAACCAACTGCGTTTAACAGCACTATAATGCACATGGATGTTGCCTTGATGTCACTGAAGAAACCAATGAGGGGGAAAAATATCGGCAAGCTCACGTTGTGCACGAAGGCCCTTAAGGCCGGCACTGTGCTGACCGTTTCCGGATGGGGAATGACTGATCCAGCGCAGACCGAACCTCAGGAGCTGCTTCGCACGGTTAACGTGCCCGTTATCGACAAGAGGGAATGTCGCAGTGTCTATCGGACAGCGAGTGAGTGCTCGGCTCGCTTATCCATTTGTTCATTTTAGTAATTTGGTTCATTTTGCCGGACTGTTGTCCGTTTATGTTGATTTAGCTAATTTGTTAGTAATTTGTTCATTTTAGTTATTACTTTAATTTAATTATTTTTTCTTGTTGACTTTTTTTTAATGATTTTTGTTACATTTCATCTTTTCACTTTGTTAGATTCTTCAATTTGTTCATTTTATAGTTATGGTTGTTTTTATTTATTAAATTACATTACATTAAGTTTAGTACTCTCGAGTGAATTTTCATTATTGTTATAATTAAAAATAATAATACTGAAACTAATCAAATGATGTATCTTCTTTTCCTTTCATATAGCCGAATTATCGGACACAATGTTCTGTGCTGGAGTGTTGGGCAAGCAGGATGCGTGCATATTCGACTCTGGAGGTCCCATAGTGCGCGAAAAGGAGGTCTGTGGTATTGTATCCTTTGGCATAGGCTGCGCCGGCGTCCGTTACCCTGGCGTATACACGGACATCACCTACGTGAAGCCTTTCATTGAGAATAGCATGAAAGCTCTCCTAAAGAAATAAAAAGATGTACTTTCTTCAGGGCTTACGTAAATTTGTTTAGCGAAAAACAAACAAACGTTTGAAAAATATGGCCTATTATAGGGGCCTAGTGGTGGGAAAACTTGAGTCCAAGTTGCTTCCAAGTTACTTTTTTTCGATAACAACTCGGTTTACGGACTATGGAAAAAGTGTCATTACTAAATTAAAAACAAAACTTAGCAACTGATAGTTGGAGCGGACAGACAGTATTGCAAGATTTCGGGGGGTTCTGAAAAACTCCCACATATACGGGAGATAAAATATAATAAATATTCGGAGGGAAGCTAGTCGACCTTTTGGCGAATTTGGCGATATTGGAATCGCAATATGGCGTTTTTGGAATCCCGTAAAAACACCTTTATAACCCTTGCAGAATATAATAATTTTAGTCAGAAGTTGGCAACATTTCCGACCCTATAAAGCATCAACAGCCGAGTCGATCTAGCCACTTCTGCCTGTCCGTCTGTCCGTGTCTACGCAAACTCGTCCCTCAGTTGTAAAGCTATCTGAAAGAAAATTTGAATATTAGCTCTCCTAGCATAGTCGGAACTGGCCGGATCTTACAACAATATCATAACATGGCGCAGAAAAAAATTATAACTAAAATTATAAAAACATTAATTTGAGAAATTTTGTATTATTCTAGTTTTTCCAGTTTAACTTTATAAAAATCGGACAGCCAACTTATTTGCTTGCTTATCTCTATCTGTGGAGTATAGGTTGGTCAGACCAAATTCCTACTTCCTGAACACGGAGAAAATATATACATATTTAAATCACAATAATAAATGGGAGGTTAGAAATAAAACAAGATTATAAGAGTTTAAAATGAGGATGATCCTTGAAACCAAGAACAACAGAACAGTAATTGAGAATGAACTATCTTTGTAAGAGTATTACTTTTTTTTTATGTTGCAATTTGATGTTGAAATAAGTTCTAATTTACTTATTAGTATTTACTAATAACCAATTGTTAATTATTTAGTTAAATTTATTATTAAGTTGGGCCGAAATCCCGGCGGTACTGCAATA